>VZTU01023455.1:69773-172602 GCA_013400835.1 Zapornia atra
CCCTGTTTCCATGCCCGACCACCCTCTCAGTAAAGAACCTCTTCTGAATAACCAACCTAAACCTCCATACCAGGTTTCATCACTGGTCACCAAAGAGAGCAGATCGGCACATGCCCCTTCGCTCCTCTTTGTTGGGAAGCCACAGACTGTGATGAGGTCTCCCCTCAGCCTCCTCTTCTCCAGGTTGAACAAACCCAGGGACCTCAGCCGCTCTTCATTAGACTTCCCCTCCAGACCCTTCCCCATCCTTGTTGCCCTCCTCTGAACAGTCTCCAATAGTTTTGTGTCCCTCTTGTACTGTGACACCCAAAACTGCACCCAGTACTCGAGGTGAGGCCACACCAGCACATTGTAGAATGGGACAATGCACCCCAGGATATGGTTGGCCCTCCTGGCTGCCTGGGCACACTGCTGGCTCATGGGTAACTTGCTGTCGACCAAAACCCCCAAATCCCTCTCAGCATGGTTGGCCTCCAGTGTCTGATCCCCCAAGTCTGGGTGCACAGTTGGGGTTGCCCCTTTCCAGGCGCAGAATCCGTCCCTTTGCCCTTGTTAAACTTTATGCTGTTGGTGATTGCCCAGCTCTCTAATCTGTCCAGGTCTTGCACTTTCCGGGAAATCCATGTGATCTGAATTCAAATATGTCTTTCAAGGACTAAGTTTAGGGTTTTTTCTAGTCTACAGTTCTACTTTCCTTTGTCTTACTACTTACTAAGAAATCCCCAAAATTTATAACTCCAAACAAAATTCCAATAACTTTGTAGAAATATATTTTGAATTTTTGTTAGGAAGGTGAGGCAAAAGGTGGCTTTGAAAAATATATTTGATGTCTAAACTTCCAGCACTGAACCATCTCCAGTGTGTTATTATATTGACATTTTTGCAGTTGCTGTCAGCAAGAAAGAAAGGGGATGTGGCTTTATTGATCTCAGCAGAGTTCACCACTGCCTTCGGTTGCTTCCACTGACAAAATGCGCCTGTCTTGATCTATATTTGATCTGTGTCAGTTTCTACAGTTCCTGAGTTAGTGAGAAAAACATGTAGTATATTTTGGATGGGGGAAGCAAAGTATTCATCAGAGTGATGTTTTACAATGGTCACTTGTTTTTTAATCAAGTGAGGGATTCTCATTGAAATTTTTCATACACATAGTTTCTTTGCAGTGTTTTCTATTTTCATTTCCTTTCTTGATCCTTTTAAAATCACCTCTTACCAAACATGTTTATTTTATGGTTGTGCAAGGATATTGAAAATTAATTGGTACTAAATATGCGGGGGAGGGGGGTGTTAAATATTAGCATGTTAAATTTAAAATATAAATTCTGGGACAAACAAAGAACAAAAATACTTTATTTAGCATCAGATGTAAGATTTAGCTAAATTATGCTAATAGAGAAGTATAGCACCAAAAGTCATTGCAACTAGAAAAAATAGAAAGCAACGGGAAGGATGCAAAGGCTCTTTATGAAAAATAAAGGGCAGTAATTTATATAATAATTCTGAAGGTACATATAACAATTTTGATCTAAAATAATGGGCACAAATCAGTGGCAACTTTAGACCATTAAAAAAGAAAAAAAAAGTTATTTCTTTATTTCCCATTGGGAAAGAGAATTCAGCTTCAAAATGTAATAACTCCATCTGGTTTACATCCAAAAATACAACTTGTGGTTAATATTTGTAGTAATCATGCCAGCAATTAATTGCATGCATTTGATTAGTCACTGCATGGGACTAAATCTTTCTGAAGAGAAAAAAACCTACCTGCCTCAGTTGAGTCACCTTTTCAATAATTGATGTCTGATCTTTTCACAGCTATAGATTTCTGTAAAGAGCAATAGGAGAACACCTTTTGAGCTAATCTTCTAAGTGACATGTCTGTAAATAGCGGTATCTTGAGCAAAATTTATTTCTGAAAAGATCATTTTCTCTTTTTTGAGATTGTCTAAGCAGTTTTGAAATCAAACTATAAAGCAGAACTAAGTAAAGAGAGAAAAAACAGGAATTAAAACTAGACCTGGTATTACATGACTTGTCTCTGTCTGGGAGTTGGTAAGACACTGCTACATGCTAGAATCTGTTTTTTTAAGGGTTTTCCTATTGGGTTTGTTAGAAATTTGAGGCTTTTAAAACTGTAAATATTTTCTAGCTGGCAGCACTTAGTATCCTGACACACCTAAGAACAGTAAAATAAATATAGAGAGACATTCGCAGTGCTTAGAGTCTGCAGAACTTGAAGTATACAAAAGGTATTGGTGACTTATACATCAGTGTAAAATATAGTAAAGATAAGTGGTTTGTACTTTGTCTATTTCTGTGCTTACATTTTCCATTGAACCCTTTTAATTCTCTCTTGTGTTTTTTTTAATATGTTCTCGATGATATTTGAACAGAAATGAGGAAAATTTCCAGGGCAAAGAGAAAGGATGGGGATTACTTGCAGGAAGGATGTGTGAGGAAGTAAGCTAGTTAGAAGCTAACAGGAGTAAGAGGGATTGTGCAGAGGTCAGAGTAGACTTTGTACCTTGAGCCTTGCGTCATGGCTGATGCTCTCTTCTCTGGTAACAGTCCAGCACGAGCTGGCTTATCCAGCCATGTGTCTCTTCTCCTTGGGGATTTGGAATCCAGAGGCAGAAGCAATCCTCTGTCTCGTAAGCTTTGAGGAGATACTTTTCATGGAAACTTACTTTGTAAACCTCTTGGCTTGTGGAACAGCAGGAGCCATAGCCTCACGGGCACAGATTGCTGCAACCAGGATTCGGATGATTAATTTTGGCAGCAGTTGTGTATAAGAGAGGGTTTTAGGGTTGTGGAAGACAAGGCTAAAGCTGAAATGAGATAAGTCTGTGACTTCACTTAGGATGCGCCTGTGTGCTCTGAGTCACTGCTGAGTGTGCGAGGTGAGTTATCTTGGCATAAACTGAAGTGTCTCTTTTTTGTTAATTTGTATGAAGTAAACAGTTTTCAGAGGCTTCAGTACATTCAAATATGTGGTTTTTGCAGGCATAGCAGAGGACATTTTAAACAAAGAGAACTCTTACACCTGTTTGGGCCAGTATTTTTCAAGCTTTTCCCAGAAACATGTCTGAGTGATCAGTGCAGTGCTGGAGACACTGTCCAGCTGGCACAGACGCCTTATTCCCAGAAGTATCACTGAGGAAAAAGGCTCTAAGGCAGACAGAACTGCCAAGTGATCTTTATTCTCTAGTTCTCCTTTATTCTCCTTACTTTGTCTGCCTCCATCTTTGAAGGGAAAAATTTTGTTCTGTTAAAATCTGGAGGTGGGGGGTAGGGTTAAAGGAAGATGTTAACTGGATGTGCTGTCCCTGGAAACGCTGTGCTTGAGCTAGAGGTTGTCCTGTGTGCAAGGAAGCTCTGGATTGTTTGTCTTCTCTTCGACTTAACTGGTGCAAAAACTGTGAAGGTGGTGGTCAAATGGATCACTGTTAAAGCAGAGCAGGACAGTCTGGCAGGGGGCTAGCAATGCTGGCAGGAGACCGAGAGCACCTTCAAATTCTGCACGTCCTCACGGATGGTGCCACAAAGATCTTCATGAAACTTCATGTGAGATAGAAGATGTCTTGCAACCACAATTAGTTTTGTGGATTTTTTTTCTTGCTCTTGGCGCAGTTGTATCTGTTTTGAGGTGATTGTTTACTTCTCATGTTTTCCTTTTTACATATAAAAATAATAGGTAGTACGATTTGTAATTCACAGGTTTTGTTGTAGATGTTACACAAAATATAAGTGGCTGAATTTGGTGCAGTGGGAACTGCATTACATGTGTGCATGGATCCCTGTTGGCATTGACAGGCATTTGATGAGCTGTATGATAGAAGAGGAGCTATTTCAGACATCTGAGTCCCATTTTCACACCTCTCTGACTCTCACCAAACAGCTTAGACATAAGGCTCTTTTCCAGCTCTTGTTAGTAAAGGTTATGTTAATGTTACTGTGAACTCAGGTGCCTGACCAGAGTGCAGGTCATCCATTACCTGTATGTCAGCTTGTTTCTGAGACAAACAGTTCACAAGGCTCAAGAAATAACTCCTATCATAAATCCATTAGAGAAGAAATTGATGTTGATGGGGCTGGGCTGGGTGATTCCCAGTCTGACGGAAGTAATCCTGCAGGAGCTTTGCCCATGGTTCCACACCTCATTTGTGAGGTCCAGCTTCTCAGGCAGCAAAAGCAAGCACAATGTCAAGCCCAGATAGGCAGCAAATGTCATCTGCGTCCAGGCTCGAATGTCAAAGGCTGCGGCAAGTTACATTCTGAAGTAGATGATCACCAGCACAGGGTATCCACCACTGAGCTCTGAAGGCTGCAATATTGCAATCAGGCAGACTCCTCTCCCAGCAAGGAAAAAAAAACAATTAGAAATTATTACCTTCATTTTTCCTTGCCTCGAGTTTGCCTTTGACTTGGGAATTTCCTTATGATGGTGGCTGTGCCACCATAATCCAGTTAGTTTTTTTAGTCCAACACCTTTGTTGTCTCAGAAGATAAGACAGTGCACAACTCACTGTGCCTTTTATTCAGAATATATGTATCTGTTGTATGTGATCCAACTGAACTGAATTTCTGCTCATGACCAAAGATGTTGAAACACTCAGGTTGCTCTTGCTTGAGCATAAAGATGTGGCACTTGAGTAGTCACCAGTAAAACTGTGTCTGTGGAACCCACCTGTGGCTTCTTGGCTGAGCAGTCATTTGGCGAGTCCCGCCTTCTGCTTCTGTCTTTTAAAAATGTTTTTGGGAAAGATTTTGGAAGGTAATTCATATAACTTGTTCCTTGCTAGGCAAAATGCAAGGTGGGTTTTTTATTTTTTCCTTTTTGCCTTTTTTCCTCATATGTCCATAGCTGCAATTGAATGTAGAAAGCATTGGGAATATTGTTAATTAATATTTTGCTGGGTCAAGTGCCTTCTTTTCCTTATGGTGTCTTAGGAAGATATTTTAGTTGTGAGGTAATGAGATCATTAAATCTATTTGAACTTTTTGCAGAGTAGAAAGGCTATGATGTGCTTTTTAGTCTAGTATAATTACTGTTGTGAACTTCAGTCACTGGCACTAATCAGTAAGTGGATTGTTGTTGCAGCTGGTTTATAAGTTTCCATTCATGGCATTAAATTCTTCCTTCTATTTCTTTTTTCTCTGACTGACCTGACTTTCCCATGATATGACAAAGAAAAACAGGGTGGAGCTACAATGCAGGCAATTTATTTGGCTTTATGTATAACAAATTCTAGGGAGAAAGGTGTCAGGAAAGAATCACTGCAGTTCCAAAGATTACTTGATGTTACTGCATTATGTCCAGTAATTAATTTTTCCACCACTGATAGCTTTTGCACATGTGTAAGTAGCACTTGTCATCTTGAGTTTTCTTTGTTTTCTCAAAATATTCAACTTACTAATCATTAGAAAGAATTGTCAGGTATTATGTAAGCTTGTAAAAGACACTGGCAAAGAGTTGATCCTAAATTCAGGATATATACTTTAATAATTAAAAAATATATTTTTTCATTAATAATACTCCAATGGGATGTTTAATCCTTTCTCCTATTTCCTGAAATTTGTCACTTCTTGAAAGATGTGCAAGCTTTTGATAAAGTTTTTTCTTACATATCAGATTTAAATTTCAGAATAGACAATTTAAAAAATTTTGACGTATAAATTGTAAATTAGATTACAGAAGATGTTTCTTAATTACCCATAGCAGTAGCCTTCTTTTGTATTATCATGTATTAGTCTTACAGTAGAAATGCAAGGATTGTTTGTACATGATGGGAAAAACTTAAGAGGGGTGAGAAAGGAAAAAGGCAGGATAATTCTTTTAAATGAGACAAGCTTAAATATTCCAACACATCACAACATTATTGGAAACAGACTTTTGGACCAATTTCCTTTCGCAACCACGTATGTGCTTTTCCATCATCCTTGTATTTTACGAGTGTGGGTGGAAAATAAGCACATATTAGTCTTAAATGCAAGAGACAGCCATACACCGTCATTGGATTTGTTATACATACCTACCTCTCCCACAGGGTTTTTATTGGGTAAAGATGTCATGACAGGTAGGTACTGAATAAAACTTGGAGACTGTAAAACTGAGCAAGATACCACCCATGTAAAACCTCATGGATATCTATTATGGGGAACTTGAGTCTGTTGTATAAGTTTATTATTTATGGGAAAAACCCTGCTTATGATTGCCTTAAATAATTGAATTAGTTCTAGTATCTTCAGGCCCAACTCAGAATTATACCCTATAAACATCGGAAACAACAAAACTGATTTTATAACCAGGCCCTTTTTGGCACCTACTCTTTTAAAGTTAATTGTGATATTTAACCAACTACTTTTCTTGGCAATCTTTTGTTTTTCAGGATGGGAAGAAGAAGTTTGACAAGGAAAGTGAAAAATACTATTCCATCCTAGAGAAGCACTTAAATTTATCAGCAAAGAAGAAAGAATCCCATTTACAAGATGTAAGCACTAAGCACACTCTTGCCCCAGTTCACATTTGCATAGAGATCACAAACTGTTTCCCTTTGAGACATGCTGTGTTTTGTTAATGTCAAATTGTGGGGATCTCTTGTAGTCACATTTGTTGAGAATATAGATTATTGAGTGGGATTAATATGATGGTAATGAGTTAACTATTTTAATGAGGCAACGTAATACATGACCTTCTTTGTGTATACTTCAAGTATAACTGTTCATTGGCTGCAGTGAAAATGCGACTTTTGTAAGGTGCATGTGGAATATTTGAAAGTCAAATAATCAATTAGGGTTTTTTTCCCATTTAAATTATTACTTGATGAAATTATGCTTCTGTTTGATGTAAATTTTCATCTGGGAGGGTGAACTGAAATCACTTTAATGATACCTTTTTCTGCTTTTTTTTTCTGCTTTTTTTTTTTTTTTCCTCTTTTCCACCTTATCCTCAGTTTGCAGCATCACGCTGCAACCACAACTTAAGCTTTGAAGAGTCTATATGGCTAATTCTTTTCTGTTAAAAAACCCAAACCAAACCATGAAGACTCCCTAGTTTAATGGGAGGATTCCAGGGCTTTTCAGTATGCTGGTAGAACTAATTGTAATTTGTCTTTGAGACAAATTACAGTAAAACCAGCATTTAGATACTAATGAGATCTGTGTCAAAAGTAGTTAAAAGTTATTTTGGTGGGATTGCTGTTGTCACAGTGATTCTTAAATTATGGTGATTAATTTGCAGATGGAGTTTGCACAGAAGATGTGACCATCACTCAGTCACAAATTGTTGAATTTTTTTTTTCATGTTTACCAGTAATACTATAATTTAAATTAAGTGAGGCTTAGCAATTCAAAATTTGTAATAAAGTTTATACTTCTGAATTGCCATTGCTGGCTATATAATAATCAGTCTAAATAATACATGAATTATGTAGGATTGGTTAATTATTCCACTTGTATGTCAGAGCTTTACATGTACAGCTTTAAATTTTCCTAAATGGGTAAAGTGGCGTTGTTAGAAAGCTGAGGAAAAAAAATCCTATCAAAAGGTGGAAAATTGAACTTAAGCACCAATTTACCCTAGAACAGAAATGAATAATATAAAATACGATACTCTTGAGACATGAGAATAATTACAGTCTAAAAACAGCAACTGAAGTGAAAAGAAACAACTGTGAATCTAATAAACTGTGGTAGAATAACAAAAGATCTGGCTCAAGTATATAATCTAATGGAAAACCAGAATAAATTTTTCCACTGTGTCCTCAAGTGACATCTCTGGATTTAAAAATCTTGTAGCTGAGGTATTTTGCCCCACTTGTAAAGCATCATGTCATTTCTGTCTCCCCTGTTTTTATGCAGCTGTAGGTGCACTGAATACTCTGTTCTGGTGAGGGCATATCTGGAGTTCTGTATCCAGTTTTGGGCTTTCCAGTTCAAGAAAGACAAGGGAACTACTGGAGACAGTCCAGTGGAGTGCTACCAGGATGATTAGAGACCTTGAACATCTTCCATATTAGGAAAGGCTGATAAGAGCTGGGTCTGTTTAGCCTAGAGAAGACTGAGAAGGCATCTCATCACCACTTATAAATACCTGAAGAGTAGGTGTCTAGAAGAAGGAGGCAGACTCTTCTCAGTGGTGCCCAGTGACAGGACAAGGGGCAATGGGCACAAATTGGAACATGGGGAGTTCCATCTCCATATGAAAAAAAAATTCTTTACTGCAAGGGTGACAGAGCCTTGGGACAGGCTGCCCAGAGACCTTGTGGAGTCTCCTTCTCTGGAGATACTCAAGACCCGTCTGGGCACAATCCTATGCAACCTGCTTTAGGTGATCCTGCTATAGCAGGGGGTTAGACGAGATGATCTCCAGAGGTCCCTTCTAACCCCTACAAATCTGTGAATCTGTGAACATAGACGCACCATAAGTAGAAAGCACAATAGCAAATCAGTCCTGCAGATGTTAACTGGGGAGACTTTTGACCTGAAGCTGTTTGTAAATAAAAGGAATCCAAGCACCAATTCTGGCCCTGAAATCCAAGTGATAGCTGTTGACTCACATCCAGAGTGGTTTGGGGGGAGCCCCATGTTTAGCCGTTATGTCCAGAACAGATCCAGGGCACAAGCAGAGTGCCAAGTGGTGCTGGCCACTGGGCATTTAGTTCTCAATGCAGCGATGGTAAGTCCTTACCTGAAGTGCACATCTGCTTTTAGTGAGATGGGAATACCATGTTTGAACTGCTGCTGCCACACTGAAAAATACTGCTTATTTTTTAACCCACTGTTTCTTTGACTTGTAGAGGTTTCCCATTGTGTGGGTTAATGAGTACCCAAAGTGAACAAGGAGCAGTTCTACTGTACTGGGCTATTTTACATATCTCACCAGAGTGCAAATGAGAGCACCTTAACTCAGCATCTAGAGTTTGATGGTCTGAACATATTCTATGGAGAGTGGTTTGCATATATCCATGCAATTTAAATATGTTGGATATTTTAAGAGTCTGCAAGGTTCCTTATGCATTTTACATAGATGATTAGACATTTTTTCCTTTAGCATCAAAGAGAAACTTCGTAATAATTTTTGGTCAAAATTGAGTGATACGAAAAAATTAATAAACTCCTGATTTTATTTCTCTGAAATCTCCTCCAGAATCAGGCATAAATATAGAGCAAAGGCTTCAGTCTCCAAGCTTATGTGAAGTTCTGGCATATGTTTTAGTGATATCCTTCCATCAGTAAAAATATTACCCACTGTAAATAGCTATCATGCAAGTAGAGACTCAAAATCATATTAATCAAATATCTTTATTTTTTTACATGCAGCTTGAAGTCATAGAAAAAGGCATGAAAATCCTTTCAGCTTTTGAAACTTTAAAATCACTTTCAAAGTGGTTCTTATGTATCTAAATCCTCAGTGTTCACACAAATTCATAAGCTCCTACAGAGATATATCTGGGAAATTATTATTTAGTCCCTGTACAGTAGTGGTGATTATGGCCTTAATTTATGAACCCATCCATATTTGAGATGGCACTTGGTTGTCATAAGTGTCATCACAACTACAATCTGCTTAAATGCTGTTCAAAGTAGAGATGGATTTAATTAGGTGTTTAAATACTTTTTCTGAGTAGAAGCCTGAAAGAGTTCATTTCTAAAACTTAATTGTATTATTTGCTTACTATTAAATGTGAGAGCTGAGGTCTGTCTCAAGTGGTTCTTGACTGTACTTCTGTGAGTGAGGGCTTGCTGGATCATGTCCCACAGTGGTGGCATCTGGTTGTATGTTTCGTGAAATAAAACTATTAAACACTGAGTACCAAAGAAAATGGCACATGGCAGAGTGAATTCTGTGGTAAAGCACTTCATTGTTGGAATTTTGAGTGCTTGATTTCTGCTTCATAATATTAGGGTTTGTACTTAATTTCCTGATTATTTTTGATAGGGAGGAGATGCTGGTACTGAATCATTTGAATCTTGCTGTTGAAGCCCATGCTTTGAAGTGGTGGAGCACTGCACTGGCAAAGTGGATCAATACTATTAAGAACCTGTGTGGCCAGATCACGATAGTAGCCTGTGCTTAACTGAAAGAAACGATGTTAATTATATATGATGCTATTTATGGCCAAGTCCTGCCTGAAGGAAACCACTGCCTTTTTCCATTTGTACTGTTAAAAGTACTAAACCTGTTTTGTGACGTGTTTGCTGTTTTAATGTCTGCTATCAAACGAAGGAACATTTAGCTGCCCCAGTTCTCCCACGTAATTTTTAATGCCAGAACTGAATGAAAGAATATGCAGAAATATATTCCTATATTTTATCTGGCACTTGTCAGAAGAGCTGGACTGCTTTTAATCATATGGCTGATATTTCATAGAATCACAGAATGGTTTGGGTTGGAAGAGACCTTAAAGATCACCTAGTGCCAACCCCTCTACCATGGGGCAGGATGGGGGAGGTGAGGGTGGGGTGGTGTCTGAGCCTTCCATTAGACCAACCTGGCCTTAAATATACCTGATAAAATTTCATTTTGACCTATGACCAAAATCTAACTAATGCAGCACCAAAAGTATTTGCTTGATAAAATGATTTGTTAGGAAGAAGGACAAATTAAAATGGAATCTGCATCTCTTCTTTAGTCATTATCCACATACTGTACTGCTTGTCTTTTAAGTCCCTCTCCCATGGCTTGTTTAAATTGAGGATAAAAGCCTATTACTCTTTATCAGCAGATAAGAGTTAATTCTTTAGTTGTTTAGGCATAAGACTTCATCTTGGTACTGTCTTCATGTCGGGTGGTATTATTCAGGCACCTCTGACAAGTAATGCCTTGTAGTTCTTGCATTTGAAAATTAAAACATGAAAAATAATTGATTTATGAGGTTAAGGACTTAAATATGTTTATATTCTAAGTGCATGTGACTCATACGATGAAATAAGTTGGAAGATGTCATTGCTAGAGGCAGTCTATTTAAGAAAGAAAATGCCTTCTTCAGGAAGATACTTCAAGCTGAAAAACAGATATATTTCAGTGCATGCATGTGATACTCAAACATTTCAAAGTAATATTAATCTTTTTGCCTGTCCTTAGTTACTGTTCTACTCTCTTCTTTTTCTAAACTTTCCATATACCGGGGATAATGTTCCTGCTGCCATCTTTCTTTGTTTCCTTCCAGGCTCTCCTAATAACTGGAAAATTTCAGTGCAAAAAGGAGCGGGGGGGAATCAAAAATGTGTGAGGAAAAGGCACAAGGCTACAATGTGTAATGTTAGCTGCTCAAACTTGCAGTTAGCTGTTTTAAATACATTCTAATTCTCAGGAAGAAAACTGAACCCTGTGAAGCTTGGAAAGTGATCTGATGGAAGATCTGTCTGTTAATGACAAAATCTGGTTTTAAAGCGATCACGAGAGTAAACTAATGTTGTCAATATTTCATTTTGTCTTTTAGGCAGATACACAGATTGACAGAGAACATCAAAACTTCTATGAAGCATCATTAGAATATGTTTTTAAAATTCAAGAAGTACAAGAGAAAAAGAAATTTGAATTTGTTGAACCTGTAAGATGTATATTTTATTTTCTTTAGAATGCATACATTTAAAGCTGAAAATTTTATTTTAAATATCTATTTTTGCACCTCTTTTTAAAATTGTGATTGCATGTTGTTTGTATACAGACAGACATTAAGATCTTGGCTTGGGTACTCTCCATGTTTATGAAAGGTTTATGTAAGAGTATCATATCTGCTGTGAACTGAAATGTCTTGGAGTGTGTGTAACATCTTAATGGGACAACATGTAATACTGGGTCTGCGCAGCACATAATGGATGTTTCCCATTACCATGGTTTCATGGCTGACATTTTGAGACAGTGTTTGGATTTAAATATTCCATGTAGGCAGTGTACACATGGTTTTTTGAGTTGTGCATGAAATAAGTGAAAGATCTTTTTTTCTGTAGGATAGGTAAATTTATTTTTTCATAGGTGGAGTTGTTTGTGGTTCACTTTATGCATAAAAGAAAGCTTATGTTGACATACTGTAAAAGAAGACAAAGTTCTGTTTCATAGTCCATGTTTAGATCTGGGATTTTCTCCTGGACTGTGTTTCCACTTCCCACCCCTAACTATCCACGGGGTCAGTCAGTACCAACAGCTCTTGACTGTGATGTGCTAGAATATTCTGTGGTGTATTAGTAGTATTACTACTGTTCATGTCATACAGGACAAGCTTGCCATTTGCCTTAGTTGGTACTTGTAGCCAATGTCATCTGTCGCTTCCCATTAAGCACACTGAGCAGAGCAGAGCTTCAGTTGTGGAAGAGGAACATGACACGTGTAACTGTCTCTCTATACCATCTTCCAGCTTCATTGTAACTAACTCTTGCCTATGAAACTGGTGGAATTACATCTCTAATACCCAGTGTCACCAAGAAGAGATGCTCAGATGCCTCTGTGTGAGATGGGAATTATATAGCGAATGTTTGACATTGATGCAAACTCATGAACCTGGCTTGATCAAGCAGTACTTACAGAAATCCTATCTTTATGGCATACAGCTGCCAAATCTTACAGACTAAAACTTTACTCGGATTCCGAAATAAGAACATTTTTCTACTTGTCACAGATTAATCCAGGGTGTCTCTCTGTCTACTTCTGCAAAACTCTCACATCCCAGAAAAATCTAGCAATCTTGACCTAGCTCTGACCCTGGTATAAGAGACTTTATGCTCTTTTAAACTAATAGAAACTTTCTGTATTGAGAAGACTTCATACATCAGGGAACATTATTGTGCAACTGCATATACTTAAAAATAGGGCAGCTTTCATCCTGTGTGCTAGATAGAAAGAAGAAATAAATTTGATGTTATGTATTTTTAGCTGGAAGTACCGAGCTTTAAGCCTTTGACCAGGAGCTGTCCCCACACTATACCGGCTACAACAGCAGCTATGACTTTCCATAGTATAAAAGCAATTTGTAAATTCATCAGTGCTGATACTGAGCAAGCAATTAGGGGAGGTCACTGGTCAACTCAGTCTTGTGGACCTGAGCATTTGTCACCAGGTCTACTTCCAGTAGGCAAAACTTGCTTTTGAACAGATCAGTTTCCATCCTCTGTCAGATCCATAGGGGTTTTTGCCCTGTATGCTGTTTCTTGCACACAGGGAGGGGAAGTTTGCCAATGACATCAAGTTACAGATGTGGTCAGCATGCTGGAGGGAAGGGATGCCATCCAGAAAGACTTTGACAGGCTTGACAGGTGGGCCTGTGAGAACCTCATGAAGTTCAACAAGGCCAAGTGCAAGGGCCTGCACATGGGTCCAGGCAATCCAACCACATCTACAGGTTGGGTGGAGAATGGGTTGAGAGCAGCCCTGAGGAGAAGGACTTGAAGTTGTTGATGAATGGAAAGCTCAACCAACAATGCACACTTGCAGACCAGAAAGCCAACCATGTCCTGGGCTGCATCAAAAGCATGATCAGCAGGTTGAGGGAGGTGATTCTGCCCCTCTATGCCATTCTCATGAGACCCCACCTGGAATACTGTGTCTGACTAGCTGATCTTTAAGGTCCCTTTCAATCCAAGCCATTCTAGGATTTGACAAAATAGTGCGGGCAAATGATAGGCCTTATAGACAGTGTTGTCTGGCTCCAGATGTTATTTTTTTGTAATTAATCCAAACAGAAATGGGGCTTTAATTTTAGCATCATTGATATGATTTTAAACCTTAAAAATTCTTAATTTTCTGTTTCTATTCTATTGCATGTAATATGCTGGAATAAAAGCATTTACCAAAACCCATAAGCAAAGGATGCCAAGTAAATTCTAACACACATCAGCAATACCATGAGACAAAGAAAAAAAAAAGGTCTACAAAGTAACCTTTCTAAAAATGCATAGTTTGTCTAAGTCATGTTGGAAGTAAGAGCATGTGCTCCTAGATGCAATTAAAGACAAAGCCTGACACTTCAAAATCAAAATAATTGTCATATTATATATTGTCATATTATGTATTTTGCTCTATGTGTTCTGTTGATATTCAGACTCTAGAAGATGCAGTATGTCTATATTGGCATTCCTCCTCAGGAGCTCTGCTAGTTGTGGGGCATTCTAGCGTGTGTGCTGCTTTTGCCTCTGATTTACCAGCACAGTGTCACATCTCTTTATAATTCTCAGCTTGATGTGTTACTTACAGAGTCTTTGACAGAGAGTTTAACAAAATAAAAGAAAGGCTGTTAGTGCAGTGAAGGAGGAAATTGTGATGCCTGTGTGGAAGAAGAATAAGTTCGTGACATGGAAATAGAACTTGAAAAGCAAATGATTTGCTGGACCTCCTTCCAAGGTCTTCAATTTGTCTATGCCATAAGATAAGGATGGTTTGGGAGTCAGAGTGGGAGAAGTAGCTTAGGGAAAAGTGACAGATGGATTACACCTGGGACAGTAGGACAGCAGAAGTTGCTAAGAGTGGAAAATGTTCCTTCCTGGAGGAAGATGGGGAGAGATTTTAAGGTACAAAATGTTGATGACTCATACTCTAAATAGAAGATAATAATATTAGAGTGGACTTTTGCAGCTGCCTCTCAGGGCCTGGATTTCTCTGCTCCTCTCTGCATTTTGTCTCAAGTAGTCACTAACATGTACTGGAGTGTGAGTAACTGACAGCTGCCTATTTGTGATCCTCCTGGGAAAAAAAAAAAAAGACTAAAGCTTTTCATACAGATTATGAATTTAAACTTTTGTCAAGGAAAAATAGTGTTAAAATTTACTTCACAGCAAGTTGAACAACAAAACAAAGTAACTGATAATAATGACTGCTCCTAGCTTTGCCCTTGTTAGCCCAGAGAAGACAGTCCAAACCACTGCAGCTTCCTGAGGATGTTACAGTCTTTAGAAGAAACACAGACTCCTTCCTAGAGCTCCAATTTGTTCCACAGCAATGCCAGGACTTCCTTGGCCTTTCAGAATCAGGGCACAGAGCTCACAAGCAGTAAAAGATCTGAAATGTGAGGGTGGTCCATTAAATGTCAGGAAAGCCCAGAAGTGTTTATTTAAAGAAAAAAAACCCCACAAAACCAACAACCAACAAACCCTGCCTGTAATTGCATGCAGTGCCATGAGACTTTACTGTGGATGTTAAACTCAATTTCCTCTTCCTTGGATTTTCTGCATTTTTAACTAAATTCACTTTAATCTGATGGATAAGTACCTTCTGGTGCTATCTACTTATAAATAAAGTGAAACCAGGGAGACAGGGACTGCTGGCTGATGTGCTGCAGGCCAAAGGTTAAATTCCTCCCCTATCCGAAACCTAAGTACAGTCTTCTTCCTGTGAGAATGAAATGACCAGGCAGTCTTGAGGTCACCAGCTTTACATAAAAACAAATAAAGTCTCAAGAAGTAGTTGGATTTTGTTTCAGGTTCTGTGTTGAAATCCTCGCGGCGCTGGGGTAGTGAGTAGCGTTGTGTTACGGAGTTCAGGCCTCGCCGCTTGTTGATGTGACTGATTAGACCCTCGGATTGAGATAACTGTCAGGCACTTGGCGAAATGAAAAACAGTGGGCGTGAACACATGAGGGGCATTGTGTGTGGTGTTTGGTGAATCGACTCACCTCTTTACATGTGACAATGAACTCAGAATGCATTCTGAAATCCTTCTTTGAAAGAAAAGAGGGCTGCTTTTCCTTTTCTATACCATTTAATATAAATCTCTTTAAAGTTAAATCTCTTTGGCAGCAGTGCGGCTTGTAACACCAGCAACAAGAAAACCCCACTGTGAGCATAAGCCTAGGGCGAAAGTCTTTCAGATCTCCTCCGTGCTCCGCTATGTGTGGCTGTACCTATCCTGATGGAAGTGGTTATGAAGATACCTACACAGCCCAGGACCACTGGGCACAGGGTGTTTTCTGATCCCTGCTCTTCCACCACTAGTGACATGTACACAGAAGTGAATACACCATCCTCAATGTCAGTTATTTCAACACAGAACTTGAATAAGCTAGTCTAGGACTTGCATAAGATAACTATATTTTTACTTTTACTGCTATTTTTGGAGTGCTCAGAGAGTATTTAACCAAGAGAACCTCAAGGCCAGATTCTCTGCAGTGCATAACTGCCAGAATACCTGAGCAGTACTTTAAAATACACTCAGATTTTTCTTAGGGTTCTTTTGCTGCAGGGTTTTTGGTTTTTTTTTTGATTTTCTGATAAATTCAGCTTTGCTGCCATCTTGTGTTAAATATTTTCCTCTTCAGTATTTCTCCACATAGTCCGTAAAAGCGTTTTGCAAAGTGGAAAATGGTTTTCTTTAAGTATCGAAGCTGAAATTTAAATGGTTTATAGTACATTCTCCAGAAATGCCTTTTAAACTGATCTTTAAAATTCAGGCATAACGTGACACACTGAAGCTCTCTCCCACTCATTCCTTTATTGCAATTTTGATGTGCTTTAGCATTCTGCTATGGCCACAGTTTTGCTAAGCACTCATGCTGCTCCTGCAGTGCTACTTGAACTGAAAGGTGTGGGTTTAGCAGCAGTCTCCTGCTTAAAGGTTAAGTTAATCCATGTCCTTTTGACTGTAACAAGTCAGAGTAAGCATAGGAGTAATTATGCTGCTGTATCTGAAGTAGTTATAGTTGGAGTCGCAGGTGAGAAACTGGATCTAGACTGTGGGCAGGAGCTTTGCAGAACCAGAGCCAGAGCAGAGCCTTGGATATAATTTACTTATTATACTTCAGTCTTAAAAAATTAAGTTTGGGGGGGGTATTTTATTTTTTTCTCTTTTTTCTCTTTTTTCTTTTTATTTTTTTGTCTTTCTTTCTTTTCCTTAAAATTACAGAAGTCTTTCTATCCATTTACATAATCTGAGATCTGAAGATAAATTGTTGTATTTGGACCTTCCTCACAACCACTTGTGTAACCAATGAGAGACTTGCAGGGCCAGGACCTTAGCTGGGATAATGATTTAAGCTGGGCAGATGATCATGTAAAGCTGAGGCAGTTTACACAAGCTGTGGAGCCCTTCACTCAGCTGCATTGCCTTCATTGTTTGTTTGGTGATGGGATGCAGTTCAGGAATTCCTGTCCAGCATAGAGACCCCACAAAAAGTGGCTTCTATGCCCAAGGATCTTCTTGTATCTTCTGGCTCCATGAACAACTTACTAGGCAGACACAGGCTTTCACCACCTCTGCCTGAGACCAGGGTTTTGCCTGATCCTGCAATACCAGTAAAAACTAAGGGGGAAGGAAGTCCTTCTCCCAACCATGCCTTCACACATCTGTTTGTGCCAGCAACTCTCACGGCTTTAACCTACTAGTGCAGCAAAACAGCAGGTTTCTGAGGCAGAGCCACTCACTGAAGGGCTCAGTGATACCATTGCTGGCACAAGGATGTGTGGGAAGTGTGACAAAGCTGAATGGGGAAAGGGAGGAGGATTGGGAAGGGAAGAGCAAGGCTTCCACCTGGTATCAATAAGTTGTCACATTAGCGGCTTTGCACAGAGACCCGTGTCCTTGGTCTCTCATCTGTCAGGCTGTGGAATTTTGCACGTTAAATGGTGTGGAATATCCTGTGGAATGTCTTGTGACACTACAATGGATGGGGCTCTAAAATTGCAAACTACTGTTTCAGCTATGCCCCCGAAGTAGATGTGTTACCTTCGTGCAGCAATCTCTTAGTGAGCAGTAGGAAAGAGGGAGGCAGGACAGTTTAACTACATTTCTTCAAGTACAGCCAAGTATAAATTTAAAGAAAATGTAAACACAGTAAAAGCTACATTTTTAAGCTGTTTCACTTACAATAATCTGTGGTACTGGTAACTCAAAGAAAAGTGCATTAAATACGAATTATGGCTTTTTTGTTGCCTGAGTCTAGGCTACTTCAGTAGTCAATGGAGAGAGATAAATGATTCCATTGGATCATTCATCCGACCTTAAAAGAGAGCTCTGAAAAAGGAAAAAGAATTATGTTTTTGAATACTGTTTTTTACTGAATTAGGAGGCAGCCTGGACAACCAGTGACATAGCCTAGATGATTAGCTTTTCAATGGCTGTAATACGCTAAGATAAATCTGTCCTGGCATTACAGCTTTTGTTATTGTACACCCAAGTTAATATCTCTTTTTTTGTTGCTTTCTTTACTTGGTTGTATGCAAGCTAAATTATACATACAAAGGAAACAGTCCATAATAAAAAAATAAATACTTGTCATTTAATAACAGGTAGGAAGACTTAGGGCAATATCAAAACATTTTTAAAATTTGGAATGGAATAAGTCAGAAGGCTTTTAAAACTGCTAAGTGCTAGGAAAGCAGCTGCAATAAGTATTCAGAAACTCTAGTTGCACTTTTTACTACTTCAACATTATTTTAAAGCAATCTTCAAACTTTCAACTTGATATGTACAGACTGGAACTGTTCTGTTGGAGTCAGTTGCAGACATACCAGATAGACTTTGCATTTTGTTCAGAGCGGGAAGAAATAGTCTGGGTTTCATGTGTTGTATTAAGCTGTCCAAAACACACTTTCAAGAGTCTCTTTTGTAGAAAATAGGTCATAGCTCAAACTGATCCTATGAAGAAAGTGGAAAAAATATTTTTAAGAGAAAAACCTTGAACTCTAAATTACAGACTTGAAAAATGCATACCATCAGAGATTTCAGCTTAAATACTGGACAAAATTACTCTGACAGCGAGTTAATTTATTATGGCAACGACAACTTCATGACGTAAAAGCCTGTTTAACACCTCACTTTCTTAAGATCTGATTCCTTGCTCAGCAAACCTTTGCTAGTGTGAGTAATGAAAGCTTAGAGTGTTCAGGTGCTAAGTTGCAGAATGTTTTTCGCTGATGTCTTGCCACAGTTCGCCACTTGAAGACTAATAGAAAATCAACCATTCCTAGTTTTCACTTTCTAATATTCACCTGAAGGAAGAAAGTGTGTAGCAGTAGCTAAGAACTGTTTTTTCACTATCACAGGCAATACCTATTCCTTACGAGTTAGCATATATTCTGTTTGTGATGTGGCATTAATAGCGCTTGTTAAAAATATTTAATGCTTCTCGTTTTTACTTTCTCAGCTCTTGGCCTTTCTTCAAGGATTATTTACATTTTACCATGAAGGATATGAACTGGCTCAGGAGTTTGCGCCATACAAACAGCAGCTGCAATTCAATTTGCAGAATGTAAGTATGATTTATATTTATACCATTTTGTTTGCTAATTTAATTTCATGATATTAAAGGAGTCTCGTAGCACTTTATTGGAACTCTAAATCTTGCAATGTTTTAGTAAGCTGAAATCAAATTAATATATTAATAGGTGAGAGTCATTTTTAGTAAGTAAATACAATGAAGAGTCCTGTCAACAAATAATTTCGGGGAAATGAATGTACAGATAGTCAATTTGTGATTTCCAGGACAATGCTTTGGGAGCTAGAACCAGAAAAGCAGGACAGCAGCCAAGTTTTGATTAGAAAACATGGTAGTTCTGATCGGCGTAAACATGTGCTGAGAGAGTGGGGCCTGTCTTCTGGAGTAAATGTTCCAACTGATATAGAATGATGCAGTTTGTCTAAGATCACAGAATGCCACAAAATATCTCTCCTGCTGTCTGCTAGTTATGTATATAACACACTCTTGGGAAGCCATGCTCTGGTCGTTCTCTGGATTTATCTTGTCTGCATCAGAGAACTGTTGGGGCCTTCCTCCATGGTGAGCAGCTCTCAGGAGCATTAAGTTCTGCTGGAAGGAAGGCTTAATTTCTTGTGTCTCAGGTCGCTCTCAACTGAGAAAATGGATCTTTTGCTGTAGCTTGGCCTGAATTTGGTAGTAAGAGCTGGACAGGTTTAACTGTGCCCAAAAATTCCATAGCTTTCAGGAAAACAAAAATGCATCTGATCAGCATACTTTTCCACTCATCATAACTGCTGTATACAAGTGTATATTTATTTTACTGTGTAAAACTCAGATGTTGCACTTCCCAGGACATACAAGTAGAGAGAAATCTTTACATCAGTTTTGCATTAGAACCACTATCACTTGATTTAAGGCAAAAACTGAAGTTCAACCTATTAATGGTAGGCCTGCCCCACATTTTTTCATAACAATTAACTTCCAAGTACAGAACAAATTTTTTAAAAGTGAAGGAATTCTGTCTTTCTATCAGTTACGCCAAATGCTGTATTTTTGAGGTGACTATTTATTTTCCATTTCATTCTTTCAAGAAAAGATTCAACTGACATTTTTGTAGCTCTGCTAGAATCAAAGAAGCCACAACAGTTTAGAAGATCTAACATCAGCTTTTGTGGATAGTGCCTTTGTCACTGAACTTAGGGAAATTGAAGCAGTTCTGGGAGTATGAGAGCACCGTACAATGATCAACTTCTATTCCCTGTGGGTTACTGGAAAATAAAACACCTGAAATGTTCTCTGTAACATCTTGCTGTTAGAGGGGCATATATTGACTTGGGGTTGGGAGATGGCATTGCCCTAGCACTGTTAATGTAGATCTGCATTCCTAGGAGTGCTGCACTCTTGCAGGTTGTGCTGCAATTGAACACGTGCAGTTCACCTTCGTAGCCCTTCCTCTATTATGTCTGTCGTTCATATGTAGGTATAGATCCCATTTAACACACTTCTTGGGGAAGCAAGACAAAACCTCAGAGATGACTAGACTTTTCCTTTTGCATCGAAATGCAGATGTTCTCTGTCTGTAGAGCCTCTCAGCCCCTTGTCCTCTCAAATTACGTATTTGCTACTTTCAGTTTGCTAGGACTCTTTCAGATAATGGCACAAGGGGTCAGTGTTGTTGCACAGCACAGTCTCAGTGAAAGGGTGAAAAATGTGCTTCAGTCCAGAGATTTATTTTCTTCAGTATGACAGGTTCTGAGAGGAGTGTGAGCCCACAGCACAGACCAAAACTGGCACTGCAAGTCAGAAAATGTTAGTATGTTCTATGCTCATATCTACAGAAACAGAATTATTAAGGATTTTTTTAATATCAATGTCAATGAAGACATAGTTAAACGTAATCTCTTCTTAAATATTATATGAGTACAACTTGAAGATTTAAATAAACTACAGAGGTAGTGGGAGATGAAAAGTTAGGTAGAAGGAACAATGTATTGCAATACTATTTTTTATTAAATTTATACATCAGAGAAACATAAACATGAAGATCTACTGGGATACAGTACGTCATTCACTGCTGTTACACAGAAGTTTGAATTCTGGCTCCAGATCTAGAGCCACAGGTTCCTTTTTCCAGCTGGGCTCTCTACTGACTCATCATTGACAGCATCACACAGACACGGACAGAAGTAAGGGAGATGTAGGGACAGACAAACTGAGGACAGCCTTCGGGGAAAATCAAGTTCATTCAGCCTGTCTGTTGTAGTGTCAAAAGTACTGCTCTCCATTGCACTGTGTAAGGTCTTGGAGAAGAGTTGATCTGAATTGAACTGATGCTTCTGTTCTTAAAGCTACCCTACAGTTAGGAGCCGGAGCAGTACCAGCCATAGGTGTAGCAGAGTAGTGGCAGGCCAACAGCTCTTAGCAGGTCACCATGTCCTAACATGACCTCTTGTCACTTTCACTGTTTCAGCTGTCCAGTACTTTGTATGTCCATTTAGCTTTGTTTCCTGTAATTTGATCCCACATCCTGGTTACTGAAATGTAGTAATTAAAAACATAATAGACAAGCAAAGGTAAGCTCTCAAAATGGAGATGTTCCTCCCTTCAGCAGCATGTGCCTTTTGAACATCTCAGAATGAACACTGTTAAGTTTGGTCTGAACCAATGTTTCACCCTAAGGATATAATCTGAAAATGTCAAAGAATTTCTCCTATCTCCCTAATGTTTGTCTTTAAGGAGGAGATTTAACATGAGCAACCCCGTGAATGGCCCACAAACTGGGGAAAGTATTCACCAGTGGATGAAAGTCCTGAGAGCATCTTTCTGACTAGTCAGGATTAGAGTCCATAGGATGATTTTGCAGAAATAATATAAAAATTTTTATTCTTTTCTATCACCTGTGAACATAGCAGTAGTAACCTATCAAACCTCTGGCACCTCATAATAATTTTCCTCTGCTATGCTGTGCTGGGTATGTGGAGGTAAACCCTGGTCCCACTGAATTCATTAGGAAAGAACGTCTATTTACATGCATATGTATATATATATATATAAGCAAATATGAAGAGCCCACATTTATAGCTAATTGTTTGCTTGGCCAGCTGCCTGGTTACACAGGCGCTGTTTCGGCAAGGGTCGGTCCCTTCATGATTTTCACAGTTCTGCCACTGGTGAGCAGTTTCTTACCTAGTGTATTTATGTTATACCTAACTGTGGTGTTAGCACAGTTCCTGACAGTGCCAGTAACCTGACTGCTGTGGGCATCAGGAGCTGTGGCATTACTGCAGGTACACATGGACACATTTGTCACCTCTGCGTGGGGTGAGACTGCAGCTGTCTAGAGACATTGGCTTGGCATTAACCCAGGCTGGTGTATTCTACACTGTACTTCAGGTTGTTCAGTGGGACTTAACTTCAGTTTGGGGCTCTGCTGTTAGCAGCTTCTAGTTTAGCCTGGCTTCTGCATGTGTTTCCTAGAGTATGCAGAGCAAAAGCCTGCATCTGTCTGCAAACTGCTGTGTAAGCATAGCTGAAGATATGAAATTACTTCCTTTCTGAGAGTAGTGACCTACAGAAAGAAGAATATTACTGTTCTCGGCTATATTTCTTCCTGGTACAAAAAAGACAGAGTTCTCCTGGAGAGAGTCCAGAGGAGGGCTACAAAGATGATTAAAGACCTGGAGCATCTCCCCTATGAGGAAAGGCTGAGTGAGCTGGGGCCATTCAGCCTTGAGAAAAGAAGACTGAGAGGGGATCTGATTAAGGTTGATAAATACCTGAAGTGCGGGACACGGGGAAATGGCCAGCCCCTTTTCAGTGGTCTGTGGAGACAGGACAAGGGGCAATGGCTGCAAGTTGAAGCACAGGAAGTTCCGCACCAATATGTGGAAGAACTTTTACACAGTGAGGGTGACAGAGCCCTGGGACAGGCTGCCCAGGAGGGTTGTGGAGCCTCCATCTCTGGAGATACTCAAGGCCTTTTTGGCTGTCTACCTGCGTGATCTGCCCTAGGGAATCTGCTTTGGCAGGGGCGTTGGGCTTGATGATCTCCCTTCCAACCCCTACAATTCTGTGATTCTCTGATTTCCTTTACATTCATGTGCTTAAGTTCATTCTTCATAATTATGTTATTCCTAGGCTTCTTGAACAATGAAGTATACCAGATGTTTTGGGGTGTGTTTTTTAATTTCATTTTATGTCTCTGGCAAATGCTTTTCTTGGTCTCCATTACAGACTCCTTGGAATCATTAGTAATTAGTTCCTCGTTATTGTTTTAGTACTTTTTTAGTACTTTGCATGAGTAATGTGAGTTTTTCCTTGTTTCTTTTTCCGGGGACTAGACCCGGAATAACTTTGAAAGCACAAGGCAGGAAGTGGAGAGACTCATGCAAAGAATGAAATCAGCCAACCAGGATTACAGACCACCAAGTCAATGGACAATGGAAGGCTATCTCTATGTGCAAGAGAAACGTGAGTAAAACAGATGTACCTTTTAATTTTATTTGAAAGGCACAGCAACAGATGCAAGGGCAAGAAAATGGTTTGCTTTGCAGGACAACACAAGAGGTCTATGTTTGAATGTCTGTAGACATTGCTATGGCTGTTTTCCAAGTGATTGAGAGTTTAAAAAGCAAAAGAAACATTTGACTTTTTGAAAAGCTAAGGTCAGATGGAATGGTGATGAAAACACTTGTAAACAATTCAACTCCTGCCCCCTGAGTCCTTGGGTCCCTGCTCTTTGCCATTCCAGTAGTGGACTGGTAGCACTCTCTGCTTTGGCTACCTGCCCTGTGCCTTGATGCAGAAGCTGCAAGCTCCCAGCACTCTGCTTTGGATCTACCTGCCAAACCCTGATGTCCCCTGCACTACTTTCTCTGCCTGAACAGGGCCTGTAGTTCACCCAACAGGAACAACTTCTACTGCGTACAGGGGATCTCCACTGATTCAGTGACCTTAAGAGTAAATAAACGTGCACATAATGGGAAACAGAGGTGTAAGAAGTCATCCAAACGCAGTCTGTCACAGCTTCAAAACAGCTGCAAATCTATACCTAATTATTATTCACTTCATGAGACATGAGAATGAAGTGATAAACCAAATAAAGGAACAGAACTAAACTTGTCATAAGTGTTGGAAACTGCTTGGAAGATCCTAGCAATCCATAATGTTTTGAATGAAAACAGATCCAGGAAATATGTGAAATGTCAAATGAGAGAATTTGTTACTCAGTATGTCATCTGCAGTGTCAGCTGCCACTGTTTTGTATACTCCAAACAGTATAGAAAACCAAACCAAACTAGCTGCATTAGGCAGGATCATGCAGAACCCTCAATAAAATAGCTTTCATTGCATTTGGTACCCAGATTGATTTATTTATTTATCCATTCATTCATTTATTTTTCTATTTGCATTAGAATCAGCCTGACACTAGAAAAGTCTACAGCGGTGTTTAGAGGTTACGTGTATGTGTTTGTAAAAGTTTTATGTTCATGCAAAAACTACTTAATACAACTTTGCACCTGATTTCTCAAGCTAAAAATAAATAGAAGCCATCTGGTTATAAAATTGCCAGACTCGACCTCAGTTTTGAGGATGTCTTCTTCACCGCTCCCCTTTTAGCTGACTCAAGAGACTACATAGTTACAGATAATTGATTTCCCAAATAACATAATGAAATTAATCTTTATTCCATAAGTCAGCGAAGGGAAAGAAACCTCAATGCTTATCATATTTAACATCAGCCACTTACCCTCAGAAGCACTGAAAGTTTTAAGAAGACACTCAATGTTTTAATTGAGTAATAATGATAAAAGAAACCTACAATAAGTGGAAATTACGCAGCCCTGCTAATGGGGGAGGGAGAAAAGGAGTGAAACATTGGGCACATGCTGTGCTTCATTAAATAGTGAGAGGCCAACTTGACATCCTCTTGGTGAAAATAAATTTGTTCATTAGTTTGTTCTGGAGTAAGAGTGGCAGGTTCTGTAATCTCCCTGTCAGTGGGGAAAGTACCAGTTGTGTATTTGCTTGTCATACAGGTTTACTTTCCTACAACCGTAGGCTCATGTCAAATTTTGGACAACAGGGTTAAATACTTGTTATTCTTGAGAGTAAAACTAAATCCTGTATATTTTTATTAGTGCTATGCATGGTGTAAATATGTTTTTGGAAAAAAAATGGCAGTAGGCTATAAATTATTTTTATTCAGATTGATAGTCATGAGTAACACACTCAAAAGTTGCAGTGTAGGTTTCTGGCTGCAAGTTTTAATGCAGAACTAGTGATTTTTAAACACATCTAAAAGAGTTAATGAAATACCATCAGAGGAAAAAGTAATTTAAAATTATTACAGATTTTGTTTTATTAAGTGAAAATAAGCAACAATATAGGAACAGAACAGCTAACTTCTGGGACTGGGTACCTGGCTGACTTACAAATTCATGAAGTTACTTTCCTGCAAAATGCAGGCAACAAGAGAACTTTTCCAAGTCAGGATGACAGATCATGTAAGTTCTACATCTACATTTGTGGACTGCCAGGCATCTGACTGACATGACTGATGCAGTCTTTGTATATCCACTGATTTTGCGGAAGACTACATTTAGAAAGCCAAGCTATTGTATCTATAGCAAAACTATGAGGTTTGTTTTAACACCTTCCAGCTTTATTTAACTTTTTACATTAAAACCAAAAAACAACAACAAACAAAGACACAACAAACACAAAGCCCTTAAAATATATTTTTTTAACTTTAATTTTAAAATTAATTAAAAGGACCAGATATACTGTACCTTAAGAAAATGCAAATCATATTTTTCCCATGAGTAACCCCCATTGAAATGATTGAAAATTCACAAATTCCAATTCACACATGTAAGTTGGAAGTATGACCTAGTCCTTTCCTATTCTGAATTTACACAGTAGTTACGATACTACATTTTATATATGTATTTTGCTTTGGCACCTACATTTCTGATGTCTCTGCAGAGAGGAGCTATGTTTGAACGCCAGGCTCTGAAGCAGAATGCTGTCCAAGAGGAAAGAAACACTTTCCCTTCTTGGCACCTCTTTACACACCGCTGTTGTGTTTGGTTTTACAACTGAGAACCCAGAAGCTGTGTCAATGCTAGTAAAATAAATGGGGCTGAACCCTTCCACTGAGACCAGCTTGCACAGAATAGCCTGCCCTCTGTGCTAACTTTGCTGTCCTCAAAAATCAAGCTTTGTCCAAGTTACCTATTGTGCTACCCAGAGTGGTGGGTTTCCTTGGCTGAACACCACATGCCCACCAGGCTGCTCTGTCACTTTCCTCCTCAGCAGGATAGAAAAAACCTTCTGGATCAAACTAAAGGCAGTTTCATAAAGCAAAGGGGCACACGTGGAAGTGACGCAAAATCACTTCCGATCAGCAGGCGATGTCCAGCCACTTCCCAGGAAGCAGGGCCTCAGTACGTGTAGCGGTTGCTCTGAAAGACAAACGTTGTAACTAACAAATATCCCCCCTTCCTCCTGTTTTCTCTCAGCTTTTATCTCTGAGCAGACATTGTATGGTATGAAATATCTCATTGGTCAGGTGGGGTCAGCTGTCCTGGATGTCCCTCCTAAGATCTTGCCCACCCCCAGCCTACTGCTGAGGGGGGAAGTTGGAAAGACAGCCTTGATGTGTGTCAGCACTGCTCAGCAGTAGCCACACCACCAGTCTGTTACCAGCACCTTGCTGGCTACAGTACATAGCACAGCTCTGTGGGGCTGCTGTGAGGAAAATGAACTCCTCCTCAGCCAGACCCAATACAGTGATGGTAAATGCTGCCAGTGCAGATGCAGCCATAGTGTTCTGGTCTGAGGGGGAGCTCACACTGCAAAACCCCACATTATCCTGTCCTCTGCGGTTGAATACACCTCCAGATGTATCTGTAAATATCCATGAGCTTATCTTGTTCTCTGTGCTACAGTAAACAGATCTTTTCCAGAGAACTGTGGGACATCTTGGCTGTACTCCTAGGAAGTGGAGAGGATTATTGAAACGATGGGAGAATTTGCTCCATGTCCTCACAGCAAAGAACACATTATAAATACCTGTATCTAAGATAGATTAACAGCTGGAGTTTTAAATGCTATTGAGCTTAAGCACCAGACAGTTTTGAATTTAGATTTGCTAAAGGCTCACAGCAATGCTGTGGTAATCTGCCAGTGAAAACATCTGAATCGGAAAGTCCGCATTTTGCAGTAGGAATCAGAAGTAGGGTGATCCAACCTCTCCAGGTTAAGGCATATGTCCACTTACTTGGAGGTACCTGTCGATTTCACTTTTCACTCTCTAACTCAAAGTTTAGTGCATCCTTAAGTGTGTTATACCTTGGTATTGGGAGTGTCTGCACTGTCAGTTTATGGACACTCAGTTGTGTGCCACTGCTGTAGCCACCTCTTCTCCAGCAGGACTCCTTACAAGGCAGAAGTGGCCAGTGCTTCTTGCTGAAGGCACCACTTCATTCCTCATCTCCAAGCTACTATTGGGTTAGAGTGCACTGTTCCTTTCCTTCTTTTTCTTTCCCGTAGTGAAATCACCCATCCATGTTCAGCCACATAAGATTAAATCTATCTCTGAGCCACTCCCTTAAGGCACTCCCCATTTTATCCACTCCCTTAAGGTAGCAGGGAGAAGAGGAGATTGCCAAAAGCTTTTGTTACCTTTGACAAGAAGTCTGAAAGTAAAGAGAAATGTACTCTGACTTCGTGATGTTGTCCAATTTGCTGGATCTAATACTAGATTCCAAGGTTTCCCTCAGAGAAAGGATTTAGTACTGAATCCTTGTGCTTCACTTGGATTGATAAAGTCTTTGATTGCATTTCCTAGGCAAAACAGTCCTCAGGATCTTGCCTGTCTCCTGCCCGTTTACCCTAGCAAAAGGCTGTTAGCCATCCAGTTGCCAAAGAAAAATTGTTCTGCTGGAAATTCATTGGGAAACCTCATTAAACTGCAATATTTGAAAATTATACCAGAATAGCACGGTCAAATTAAAAAACTAGGGGAGGTTTTTTATTTTGTAGGCTACATGCGGATGCTGTTATGTTTCATTTCTATTTATCTTCAACCAAAATAAAATAAAATGTGATAAAATGCCAAAATAACTATCTTTAACACTACCTTTCTTTAATTTAGGACCTCTTGGATTTACGTGGATAAAACATTACTGCACTTATGACAAAGGAACAAAAACATTCACAATGAGCATAGCTGAAATGAAATCTGGTGGGAAAGTGGTGAGTTGCACATACGTGAACACATACATGAATCATATATCCTGTCCTTTACATTAAGCATTCAGGAACTGTTACAAGAAATAAGTGTCCAGTCAGGATCATAAGTCTGTTTTCATACATGAAGCAGTGTATGTCTTATAGGTAGATTAAATAAAGTAGGCAAATTATGCATAGGTAAATTATTTATAGGTAAATAAAGTAAAATGTTTCTTTTATTATATATATAAACCACATATTAAATATCTGCAACGATGTGGTGGTTGCACATGCATAGGAAATTGCTCCCATTACTGCAGAATCATGGAATGGATCGGGGTTGGAAGGGAGCTCTGAAGATAATCTAGTTTAATCTCCATGCTCAATGCAGGGTCACCCAGAGCAGGTTTTCAAGGCCTGTGTCCAGTCAGGTTTTAGGTATCTCTAAGGATGGACACCCCACAGCCTCTGTGGGCAACCTGTTTCAGAATCATACAATCATAGAGTCATAGAATCGTAGGGGTTGGAAGGGACCTCAAGAGATCATCGGGTCCAACCCCCCTGCCAAAGCAGGCTCCCTAGGACATATCACTCAGATAGGCGTCCAGACGGGTCTTGAATATCTCCAGAGAAGGAGACTCCACCACCTCCCTGGGCAGCCTATTCCAATGCTCTGTCAAATGCTCTGTCAAAATTCAGATTCTAGAATTCCCTGTATTTCTGTTTGTGCCCATTGCCGACTCTCCTTTCACTGGGCATCACAGAGATGAACCTGATCCAGTCTTATCTACCCCTTCCCATCAGATATTTACAGATAAATCACTGATAATGATCCCCCTTCTCTAGCCTGAACAACCCCAGCTCTTGCAGCCTATCCTCATATGACAAACGCTCCAAGCCCTTGATCGCCTTGGTGGCCCTTTGCTGGACTTGCTCCAGTACATCGCAGTCTCTCTTTTTACTGGGGAGCCCAGCACTGGACACAGCTCTCCAGATGTTTTTCAGCAGTGCTGAGCAGAGGGGAAGGATCAGTTCCATCAACCTTCTTGCAACGCTCTGCCTGATGCAGCCCAGGAGGCTGTTGTCCTTTGTTGCTGCAAGGACACATTGCTGGCTCATGGTCAACTTGTTGCCTACCAGGACCTGTAGATCCATTTCTGCCAAGCTGGTTTTCCAGCTGGTCAGCCCCAGTCTGCCCTGGTGCCTGCAATTATTTCTCCCCAGGTGCAGGACTTGGCATTTCCCTGTGTTGAACTTCAAGGAAGCTCCTCTCCACATATTTCTCCAGCTTTCTGAGGTCCCTCTGTGTGACAGTGCACACATCTGGTCCATCAATCACTCCTGCCAGTTTTGTATCATCTGCAAATGTGCTGAGGCTGCATTCTGTCTCATCATCCAGGTCACTGATGCAGATGTTACACAGTATCAGCCTCAGTATTGTCCCCTGGGGCATATGACTAGTGCCTGGCCTCTAGCTGGATTCCACTGTGAGCTCAGCAGGTCACCCCGTTTTCTGATCACCTCACCATCTACTTATCCAGTCAGTAATTCACCAGTCTGCCTTTGAGAATGTAGTAGGAATCATCCTATTGTAGTGGGCCGTATTATCAAAATCCTGGCAAGTTGGGATAAACAATATTCACTATGTTCTTCCCTCATCCACTGTAGAGGGCTATCAGGTTGGTCTTGCATGTTTTCCCCTTCATTAAATCCGGGCTGACTGCTTCCAGTCACTGTTTTGTCCTTAAAACACTTGGAAGTGCTTTCCAGGATTATTTCTTCCATTATCTTCCTAGGGATCAGGTGATGCTGACTGACCCGTAGTTCCCCATATTCTTCTCCTAGGTCTTCTTGAAGACAGTAGTGATGTTTGCTTTCTCCCATTCCTCAAAATTTCCCCTGATTGTATCAGTCTTCCCAACATTAAAGAGAGTGGCCTCACAATGGTGGTGGCCAGAACTAGCAGTTTGTCAACTTTATTGTATAGAAATCTTTTTATCTACATGTGGGAGTTGACAGAATTATATGATACTCATTCTATGGGGTAACATAGTTATGTTCTGTGCACAGATATTTCTAGTTCTGCATTTAGAGAGTTTTCTGAAATGTAACCTCATAATTAAGTGATGGATACGTGACAGAAAGCTAGTAAAGAGTCTTACTTAGAGAAATTACGACATCACAGAATCATAGAATATACTGGGTTGCAAGGGACCCATAAGAATCGTTGAGTCCAGCTCCATATGTTCCTAAATAATTTTAATCCCCTATTTTAAGGCATATTCTTTTGGACTGTTCATGCAGTTAAATTTAAGATGTGAAGCCAGGGTATATCAGCCTACTGTCCATGCTAATTTTGTTGTGTTTGTTTTATAGAATGGCCTTGTCACAAGCTCACCAGAAATATTCAAGCTAAAATCTTGCATCAGGAGAAAAACAGATTCAATTGACAAACGTTTCTGTTTCGATATTGAAGTATTTGAGAGGTTTGCATTTTTTTCATTGTGTTCACAAATCAAATATAATTAAAAATAGAACCACTTGCAACCAAATTATCATATTTACTCCTGTAATAGGAACACTTATTTCTCAATACGCTTGTATCTAGACAGACTTTCAAGACATAGTACTTATTTGTTCGAACTTGACTTACTAACAAAACTCACTACATTGCATATGTGTTGTCTTAACTACATTGTGTTTCCATGCACATACAAGATGGATTCTTACAAAATCTGTAGCACTTCTGACTACTCACTTTTAGAAATAGATCATAAATAGATTTATAAATGCTAATTAATAAGCATATTCTGTAGCAGAAATGTATGATGGCACATAATTTTTCTTTTTTGAAAGCAACTTACACTTTTTTTCTTCACTTATTCCTGGATATTATAACCATATAAAATAGATAAAAACTACTTTTCTGTATTTGATGTGTATGTACACAGTACTTGGTAAGATCTCTTGACTTCTAAGCTTCATTAAACAAGTTGAGTTTGAAATTGAAAGCTGGATCTTTCTAATTATAATTCTATTTATTACGTACATTTGTGGCAGTGCCACTGTGATGTATTCACAAGTGAGTGTTGTCCCTTCTCTCTCCCTTACTTTACTAGAACATCCACAGTGCAACAGAACTGCACAGAACAAGTAGTTCCATCTACAGTTCTTCAAGTTCTCATCAAAGAGACAATTATAGCCACATTTCGTAGAAGTTAAAGGCCTTCTAGAAATTTGGACAGAAGATTGAAAGGGGAGGAGTAGAATACAAAGTTATTTAGTCATTATTATAAGGATACACCTTTTACAGGCTGATAGAAAGTTCATTTTTCCAATTGATTTGATATTCGGCAGGAAAGTTGTGAATTTTTGTACAAGTCAGCAGAAGAGAGAAATTGACAACAAAATCCCTAGAAATCTTTGGTGGTAGTTCATACACAAGGGCCACTTTAATCTCTTCTGAATGTCATGTTGCTGAAACTCAGGTTTCCTCAAAGAGAGAGAAGATTCACTGTCCATTACTGATGTCACTAATGACTAAGAAGCGAGCAAGTTCACATAAATATGAACTTGAAATACTGAGGATTGAAATTCAGAGGATTCAAAGACATTATGATTACATCTGAACAAATTTTAAATTCAAGACAATATTGTTTAATTGGAGTATGAAGTTGGACATCACCAGCAAAATACAGAAAACCTTTGAGCTAATTGACATCAGTAAGTTCCCTTAGTAGCATAAAAGTATGACTTTTCATAAAAAAGAGTTCTTTTTAGAACTGTGCAGCTACACCAGTCTTCAAAATTCTGTTTTAAGATTTTATGGGTAACTCGTCTCCAAACACCTTATCCCACAGAGCTAATTCTCTCCCTGTATTATTATATGAAACATTGAATGACAAATTATATGAAACATTATTCTACAAAAACATTGGAAAATCATGTAGACTGATGTGCTCATCTCGTCTCATGAAAGAACCATATTAACTGAAAGAAGCCTTTGTGAACTGCTAATGGAGAGCACACACCGTGAGGCCTTCTAATTGACACAATTCATTTAAAATTTACTTAGGTGTTTTTCACACTTACATTCAGCTCAGACTTCTTTTGAAACTATTCTAGAGGTTCACCACCATCTTATTTGTATTGGAGTTATATAAAGAAGGAACATTACGAAATATATGTTTCATCTTGAATGTAATTTTAATTTCTGAGAAATTACCAACTTTTTCAGAAACTAGAGAGGAAGCTAGTTCAAAATGTATTGGAGTTCATTTTGTTTGGGTGAGGATTTTTTGAGGACATTAGTATTTGGGGATTATCATTAGATATTTGAGTGTAAAACCATGCTATCCAATGACAGCAATCTTAACCAACAGATTAAATCAGAAACCCAGAGCTAGAAGGATGTGTCCCTAAGCTTGAAGTGAAACGGCAATCTTAGAAATGAAATTTCTGTTCTTTCTGTACATGCTGACCAAGGGACTATAAGTGGAATTTTCCAACTGAAACATTAAGCAATAGTCTTGAAAGAAAGAAAGAAAAGAAGAAAAAGATTGGTTTCTTTTTCTAAAATGTTTTTGAGAGAAAAATACCTGGGGAAGAATCTGTCAGCTGGTAGCAAGATGGAATATTAGAATTAAAATTAATTTAGACTAAAATAAAATAAAGTAATGCATCTTAACCTGGATTACCTGCAACTTTTTACACTTGTGATAGTACATAACAAATAAAATTCTCACTTTGACATTTGTATATAAAACTGGCAGAAGCCATCAACTTTCTTTAACTTCTGTCTGTCTTTTATGTATTCACTTCATGTCAGCATGTGGTTGCGTTCTGACTTTAGATACTGTTTGAGAAAAATTAATAACTGTGGGGTATGTGCATGTGTTTTTGACAGACCTGGAATCATCACGCTGCAAGCTTTTTCAGAATCCAACCGAAAGCTTTGGCTCGAAGCTATGGATGGAAAGGAACCCGTAAGGACATATTTCATTTTCTTTTCACAGTTTTGTAGCACATGTGTTAAAGAAAGAAGCTGGTGTGCGTTTCAGGTATGATGTCTGGTACAGTACAATCCAGCATTTCTTCGTGAGAGACTTGCAAATACAGGTTGAAGACAGGTACAATGTAGTGAAGCAGAACTACTAGTGTATTGAAGCCTTTACTTACATATACCATTTTTTTTGTTACAGTTAGGAGATTTTATTTTTAAATAATGTGCTAGGATATTGTCTTACAGGTTTCATAGTTGAGGTAAACTTAGTGAAGTGCTAGTTTCGGCACAGATAATGACAAACTACTTTTAGGGGAAGCATCATGGAGTAAACTGCAAGCACCACCTTGAAGGGCACTGCAGAGAGGATAAAACTGTGTTGAAAGCTACCAAGAGACAAGCTTATCTAACATTTCTTCCCACTATTAATCTAGTCTTAAAACAGTCACTGAGTAAGAGTGATGCCAGACCTGTATCCAAAGGGAAAAACATGCTTGATTGGTTTTATGAGAGAGATGAGTGTTTTTACAAGCTTCTTGCTTAACTGAAACAGTGCAGAAATTAGATCAGTAATTGTACCAAAATTTAATTAATTTGGAGCCTGCAAATCTGAATTTTTAGATACCACATTTTAGATATCTTTACATTTAATGCTATCAAATCTCTAATTAATCTAGAGTCTCAGGACTTTTGGGACACGTCCTGCTGGCCCTCTGCCCTCTCCCCAGGGGTTAAGAACAGCTATGTAAAACTGCAAACACAACCAAACCCATGGGATTGTTGCCCTCTCCACCTGCTGAGGTCCTAGCACAGGGCTGTTAACCCCAGCCTGTGCTGCAGGGCTCCCTGTCAAGGGAAGCTAAAGGCAAGGTTGGCTTTCCCCTAGCAGCCAGCTGATTCACAGATTAATTGTCTATATTAAGAATATGAACGAACCTGTCAAGAAAGAATTTAAAGCCCAAACATTGACCTGCTGCATTTTTTTTTCCAGATATACACGCTGCCAGCCATCATTAGCAAGAAGGAAGAAAGTAAGCTCTTTATTTCTGTAGAGTTACCAAATATCACTAGATTTCTGCAAGGGCCTGCTTTCTAGATGTATGTGTGAGATTAATTTTATGTTTTCTGTCTGTTGCAATGAAATAACTGTGTGTTATTATGTGAACTGTGGATTCCATGATTGGGTTACACAAAAGCACATCCTAAGCTATGCAAACTGTGAGAAAGCTTTCAGCTTCTGTATTGCAATCAAACATAAATTGGAAGAAAATTTGATTGGCTCCAAAGCGACAATCTATCTAACAAATCTGTAAAAGTTTCTTTCAGTAGGCTGCATACCTGCATGCAAATATGTACCAGTGTCTTGAAATAATATCCTTGAATGGATCAGATGTGTTTGGTTTTAGGTACATATGCACCTATTACACTGAGTAATAAAATGGGTGTAATTGTATTAATATTACATTAACATATATATATATATGTTATTAACACTATATTAACACAAATGAATACAAATTATTAAAATATATGTGAGGGTGTATGCATCTCAGAGAGAGAGCTTTGTCAGATGGGGACATACATCTTCTTAGGAGTTATATTTGAGACTCTGAAAATCCAAACTTTAAGCCATTACATCTGGGTTTTTATAGGATGGTGTTTTTCTTAATGGTGACAACGCTGTTTTAAGACCTTCTTTATTTGGCTAGAGCAGTAAGCATTGAAGGTACATAAAATTAACGAGAGGTACACTTATTTGAAATAAACTCACTAAAGTCAGTAATAAAGACTGTTTCCCTATGTTACCATTTTGTGTGCAGTTATGTACATGTGCAAGAAACAAATATTCCTGATGATACACTAATGATTCAATAAAGTTGGATTTTGATTGCTAGGGATATACTATTAAGGATATATCTACAAGAATACTATTGCAAAGTAAGTATTATAATCTCATGGATAGATGTGTATCACTCCTTGACTAACATGGGAATATAGCTAAACACAGAGATTTTGTGTTTTACTAAATTAGAAAATAATTACCTTTTTTTCTTCTGTTTTAGTGTTCTTAAATGAAGCAGGTTTCAACTTTGTAAGGAAATGTATTCATGCTGTAGAAACAAGAGGTGTGTATTAAATAACAAATTAATTATTAGATTATTCTGAGTATTTTTTTTCCCAAATATTGCTTGGATTAATTCTACATGTTTTACATCCATGCTTTGGAGCGTGTCCATCGTTTGGATTCTACTTCTCACATTTTATCGGTGTGCTTTACAGTTACTCATTTTTAAAAAATGTTTGGAAACTCATTGTTGTTGGTGGGAATGTAAAAAAGAATAAGGATGCATTCACTGATGAGGTGACATCTTGCAACTCCCAGCAAGTTTTTAATTATCCTGTTTCAAATGAAGAGGTATGGCTGTATAGTGTTCCGCAAAAAGAGGTAACCTTTTCCTGTCCATGCACTGAGGTGTCAATATGAAACTCCCTTCTAATCCAAAAGCTGCATGGTCTCCCTGTGCAACAGAGAGCCCAACACAAATGCAGTTTCTCAGGTAACAATGTTTAAATCACTGCTGACTCAGAGGTTTGTTTGTTGGGTTTTTGCCCCCAGGAAAAAAACCCAGGGCTTCAACACAAAGCACCTCAGTGTTATCTAAGTGAGATCAGACTTTGCAATATTGTTTTCAAGGGAAAAGGGAGCAATTTTTAGATGGTTAGACCTTAAGTGAGGAGAAGGGGAGATATAAATCCTCCTGATTTTAAAAGGCAGTTAAAACCAGTAAAATGCTGTGTTGCAAATGTCACACACATCAGTTGTTACTAGCATCTGTGCTATTAAAAAACCCCAACAATTGAAACTTACAGGTAAACTGGGACTTGACTGTCTCTCTTTTGCATGGAGATCTGTGCATAACATAAATTCTCAACTACAGTGTTGCAACAGTATATAGTATATGTTTTTATTTTGGGTACAATAATTTCTCCTACACATTTCAATCAGATCTCACTTGGGAGGGATGATAGTCTGAGCAACTACAGTTGCACCCTAATTCCACTGACGTTTAGGTAAGATAAACCTGTTGACACATAATGTGTTTTAAGACTGCTTTTGGGTCTTATTTTTCACTTTTCTCAGCCATCTCCTTGTTGTGTGCTAATAGGAATCATTTGTATACAAAAGGCTTCTGTAATTTAAGATTATGATTAACATATAGCACAGTGTGGCGTCAGTGGAACGTGTTTGTCAATATCCCAGAAGAGAATTTAGCAGTAAAGCAGAACTTCAGAATGTAACTGTACAATTCTCCATACATGCATCTAGTTGTTTTGAAAACATACATGAAGTACCTGTCAGCCTATCTTGAACTAACCATCTTTTCGTTATTTTCAATGTGCTTGTTATCCCAACATAGGTATTACCATCCTAGGGCTGTACAGAATAGGTGGTGTAAACTCCAAGGTGCAAAAGCTGATGAATACCATATTTTGTAAGTATCTGAAGTGAACCTCTGGCAGTGCGAAGCGTGGGTGCTGTGGCCCCTTTTGCCTTAGCTGCTGTGCTCAGAGAGTGTGCCGTGATATATATGATTGTGTACGTGCACTTACTGCCACTTGAGTTTGCAGCCTTAAGGTGAGCGATCCATCTTATGTGCATTGGTGTCCAGTTTCTGCGTGTAACCACCAATATACATGAGCAAACTACTGATCAAATAATTTCCTTCTTTTAGCTTTAAATTTCTAATAGTTGTATGTCTTTGGCATATTTCAGAAGTGTTCCAAAGCTCGGACTGTAGCACAGCATAACACATTTTAATGGACAAATTTCCTAGGCCTTCACTTTTCTTGCTAATTTGGCTCTCTGATGCCTGTGTTTGAATATCTAAGCCAAATACATCAGTAATTCTCTGTTGACTTGGGCTTACTTTACACTTTGATGTAGTTCATATAGTTGATGTTGACAGGTACCAAATATAGAGCTAAATTAACTTTTATTAAAGCTTTAGCAGAGATTAAAAGATTCAAATTGATCAGAATGGTATTTAATCTGGCTAATAAGTAATCACATGAGCTAAATTATTCATGTATTAACTTCTACTTTGCTGCTTTTCTAGTTAGTGAGTTAGTCAAACTATTAACACAATCATAATTCAAATTTCTACCAGCTCCTAAATCTCCTCCTGATATGGATATCGATATGGACCTTTGGGACAATAAAACAATAACAAGCGGCCTAAAAAACTACCTCAGGTAAGTGAGATGTTACACAAATCTCAGTATTCCTTTTCTGGCCCATTAATCTTTTGCTTATTATTATCATGTTACATTTCTTGTATCTCTTAGCATGCTAAGAATTGAGTATATTATTACCTTGCTTAATATTGCTGAGATTATGTGTAATAATTAATCTAAAATTTGTGACACACTTTCTGCTTTATTAAAATAGTCATGCCTTTTACAGCCCTAAATTAGGCAGAATTTAATTAATTTCATGTTTTTATTAAATTTCTCTTATATTAACCACAAAGCATGTTGTGCTCAGTCTTTCTTTTCTGAATCCCTTAAGCTGTGTACCATGAGATTGCATGGCATCGTGGTTGGGGCAGAATAGATCTCTGAGAAAAAAGCAGGGTTTTATCCTATGCTATTAGTGTATTCACAAGCACAATTCCCTCCCACCCAATCATTTTCTCTTAAACTTTTTGCTAATAAGTGACAGAATTTTCAAGAATTATGGTGCTTCCAAGATAACTCTTTGTTGGGTCTCAATAAATAACATTCCAAGGAAACGTAGTAAAAAGCACCACAATCCAGATGATGAGTGTTCTATGCCTTCTGAAAATCTAGATTTCCTAAACCAGTCAGTTAGCAAAGGATGGCTTCAGGAATCCCTATTTGCTCTAAAAAATACACTTAGGATGTACAGTGGAATGCTCATGTACACTTCTTTGAAAAGACTGGCTTTGGCTGAAGAAATTTATGTGTCTTCAGAAACACAAATCATTGTAGATGCTCTATTTGTGAAATGAGAAGGTGAGGTAGCAGTAGCTGTGTGTTTGTGTCTGTAAGGCAGTTCCCATTCTGCCTTTCAGAGGATGACTATTATAGGATATTTTGGATCTGAATTTCTGTCCCACATGTAATCATGTTTTTGCCTTTCTTGGACAAAAGATGGCTTCTGCAGCCTGCAGCTGCTCTGCAGCTGGATTTATTCCTGGTGACAGTATGGAAGCCAGAAAACAGTGAGTCTCAGTGCTGAAGGCAGTGCCGGTAATATTTCCTTTATTCACTTGCATGGTGGCACCAGATTCAACTCGCAGGGATTGTCAGACTATGTACACGCTGAGTTGTATACTGCATGTAACCAGTCCTCACTGAACTGGGTTTCTTAGGACATACCAGTATCCATTGAGTGGATGTTAAAGGCTACTGGAATCACACACATAAAACTTAAAAAGACTGTCAGTAATGCTTTTTTGTTGTTTTGTTGGGTTTTAATTTCTTTTTAATATTTTTTTACAATCAGGTGTCTTTCAGAACCACTGATGACTTTCAAGCTGCACAAAGATTTCATTGTTGCTGTTAGTAAGTAAAGCAATAAATACACTTTGATGAAAGCAATATTGCTTCTAACCCTTAGTCCCCTCAGTCAGTATCCTTACTTTCCTACTTGATCTGTTATTCGGTTATCTCAGTTCTTCCATGTTACTGTATGTGACAGTGCAGTGCCACACAGAAGCCCTCGAAACAGAGAAGTCACACTAGATGAAGCTGTTGAGTGGTTCATTCTGATCTTTTTAGAGGTTCTATGTTACTGCCCTCTACATGAAATTTGGAACCTTGATTTATACGTTTTCATTTTATATGGGTTGATAATTCCTTTATAGCATTCATCGCTCTCATCCAATGACCTTCATTTTTTCAGATTGCCTTGAGAAATTGGAGGCTGTGATAATTATCATTATGGAATAATCAGATACAGAGATATCCCCATTTTTTTTCTGGTGACTCCAGTTTAGAATTTTTTTTATTTCCCCAATTCCTCTTGCCTTCATAAGAATAAAAGTCACTCAAGAATTTTAGATATCAAGGAGTAAAATCTTGGATTTTACTGAATTGGCACATAGAGTCAGCATTGCCGCTAATTTTGTTGGTTCCATGCTTTTAGCAAGTTACTTGAAATGGAGATTTCAGAATGATGTAATTAATATAATCAAATAATCATCATTTTAAAGGCTAATTGTATTTGGCTCCGTGTAACGCACGTGTGTATCGGCGTGCAGGCATCGGTGCTGTTTGTGGTCATAGCTTCATGCACGTTCTAATTTGTCAGCTTCATGCACGTTCTAATTTGTCAACAATATTTGTTTCCTCTTTAACAGAGTCAGATGATCAGAACTACAGGGTTGAGGCAGTGCATGCACTTGTGCATAAGTTACCAGAGAAGAACAGAGAGATGCTGGACATCCTTATCAAGCACTTAGTCAAGTAATTATTTTTTTAATTTTCTCTTTGATTTTATTGTAAGATGTGATTATTTCTGTTTTAAATTTGTCAGTGTTGCTTAATCCATACTCTGTGTTGAAACACTATCACTTGAAATTACATTTCATTTCTAAAATGCTGTTTTCAGCGTAGCTGAAGAATAGTCTTTGTAGAAGCACAATAAAAAATACCATAAAAGGTCACCAAGATGAATAGCTATGTTTATAAAATAAACCAGTTCAATGTTTTCACTCATGTTCCTACTTACTACAGGAACTGGAGCTAATTAAATTTAAGAAACATCTAAAACTATGCTGAGGTTGATAGAAAATGCTGGTTTGAATCTGACTTGAGGTCCCACACAGTTTCAGAAATGGAGAATAGACTAATGTGATAATACTTGTCCTTCATGTTTGATCTTACTTTTCTCTCCGACAGCTCTGAAGTGTAATATCATTTGAAAACACTGATTTGAAATATTAGCATTTATATTCTCGATATCTATATAAATATCCAAGCCCAGTTCTAAATCTCCCTTTTTTTTTTCATCAGCTTCTCTGAGAATTAATTAAATATCAGATGGAAAAGATTTTACATTTCTTTGAACTCATGGCCTTCTGCCATCACTGAATTAGACTTTGCATGTGCTGTGAGACAAAAAAGACAAGTTTGTATTCTCTCTCTCTCTATCACTGGCTATGATTACGTACCACTGTTACATTATCATTTATCCTATTTCTGCATCAAACATTATTCATGTAAGTTTACTAAATTTTTGATCATTTTTCAATGGTATTTGCTGAATCATTTTTAATATGTATTATTATTTGCTGATTTGGGATGCTAAACAGTTTTTAGTACATTTATCAGTGATCTGGGAATGTGAATACTGAGACAGCAGTTGTTCAGATAAGGCCCACTTGACTGAGATAGGAGAAGACATAAGAGAGGCATTCATATAATTTTCATTCCATTCATTACATTCCAGCTAGTTTGCCTTCTTGATCACAGCTTGAGCCACAGCCTGCAATAACCTATCTATCTGCAGTGGAGCCTAATGCAGTTTTGCTTCCTCTTGTACATGTGAGAACTGAAAGTTTCTTTGATAGGGAATTATTTAGCCCTAATAACTTATTTTTGCCCATTAGGTCCTTAGTCTCAGGAGAACTAATGATAGGGACCTGCTCTGAGTGCTTCCATTGCAAAAACTGATGAGGCAGTTAGACATGGGGTAACCTGGAGAACCACGTTAAAGCAAGTCTCCTACGCTTCCTTACAGAGTTGTTTGATTAGCTAAGAAATATAATACCTACCACTTCCTAACCCTCTAAAATGTTGAAACATTTAAGGAGGGATTAATGATTTTTTTTGTTAAAAGCTGCTATTCTGAGAGCCCCAAAATTAGTATACATAGACAGGAACTGACTTCTAGGCAGAATTAGTTACAGGCAAGCATTTCTTTGTTGACCTCTTTTCCTGGCTTCTATTTTTCTCAGTAGTGACCTCGGAAGCATTTCCAAATAAAGCTTGCCTGTAGAATTCCCTGTAATTGTTCTCCTTAGGTGTTGCATATCCCATCTTCAGCACAATTCTCATGCCTGATAAATTTAATTTTATAGTTTTATATTGAAAACTTTCCATTCTTTTCTTCTGAACATTCAATTCACCCCTTCTAATTTCTCATATAATTTGCCAGCTGTTGTTCATGCTAGCAATTCTAATGAGATTGAATTGAAAATTAGACTCTTGAGTGTATTAGTTCTTCTGGTTCTATCTTTCTTCCTCATCTTTTTCCTACCGCTGTCTGGAGATTTTTCAAGAAACAAATGGCAGATAAAGTGCCAAATTTTATGTAAATGGGAAAATGTGGGAAAAAAACCCAACAACCCAGCCTCCTGTTTCTTTGTCCCTTTATTTAAAATCAAGTTTCAAAATGTGCATCCTTTCCCCATGTTTGTCTTTAAGCTGTTCCTTCATGTATGCTTTTGTGTCTGAGTGAAGATACTTTAACTATAGGGGTTATAAAATAAGGATAATATTTTTTCTAGTTACAGATCTTAAGGTCTTTATGTCTCTGCCTACCTTGACTTTTGTGTCAGGGTGCAAAATTAAACATGATCTAGATGTCGTGGGATGTAGATCATGCCAAAACCAACCAAGCAAAACCAACAAAACCTGAAAAGCGCCCTGCAGAGAGGTGATACTCTCCCAGTGTTTACTCTGTCAGCAGCTAGGCAAACATGGGAAGTTTGGTGATATTTTCAGATAGCTAACTCACTTTTTCTTTTTAAACCTTCCTAGTCTAATTATCTGTCTTCTTTAAAGAAGAAATCGTTCTTTGGTATGATTTAATCACACCATACATTTCACAGGTAGACAGTCAGGAGTCTGGGTCAAATATTTACTGTTGATATATCAAAAAAAAAAATCAACCCAAAAACATTTTTGAAGAGAAAGCAACTGCACCTTAATGAATGCCTTAAGGCTCCATGAAATGCATTAGTACCTTGCCCTGTATCTATTCAGTAGGACTAGGCCAGGGGAAATTGGCTATCGAAATGTTCCATTTACAGGCCTGGGGTTCTTTTCCTCTTTTGCAAGAAACTGAGCCTTTGAAATGCTTTGTAGAAAGTCCTTTCTGGTTACAATCTTATTAAAATCACCATTCCTTTTACTAACCAAGCTACCAAATTTGTAACCAAGGGAACTCAAACACAGGACAAACACTACTTTCTCTCTTATGATATAAGATTATAATGTTTGTGTAAGAGACCTTATCAGTTACTGTACAGCACAGTTATCTTTTTTTTCCTTAGTTTTTTTTCTAACAGCCCCAGAGCTGAGTAATTCAAAATTCCATTTTCATTAAAATGCTGATGGACTTCTCAAACTCCCTTTTGTCACCTAATGCAAACATAAGGTATGCTACAGAAAAAAATCAGATCAAAGTAATTGGCTAAAAACATGCTTTAGTGAGGAAGTCATTTTCTCAACATGGCTGCCACGTAACGATCTCTGCCAACCTGTCTGAAGTAAAACTTTTAAAAGGGTTTTTTTTTTATTGCCATAATTTAATGATGCAAGATAGGAAACATGCAAGAAGGTAGATGTTAATTTTTGTGCAGCTTATACTCCTGTTATAATCCAGCACAAACTCCTTTCCCATATTCCCCAGAGAGGTTGTGGAAGCCCCCTCCCTGGAAGCGTTTAAGGCCAGGTTGGATGGGGCTTTGGGCAACCTGGTCTAGTGGGGGTGTCCCTGCCCATGGCAGAGGGTTGGAACTGGATGATCTCTGAGGTCCCTTCCAACCCAAAGCATTCTGTGATTCTGTGATTTTCCCTTTCCTGATTCTCAATGTAAATTGGGTGCTAAAATGTTTCAGCTCAAAATGAGGGTCCTATTAGTTTGTTACAGAGGTAATTGTACAGTCTTTCTCACATCTGTACCAAGATAATTCTACTATTCTACTCATTCTGTGTATCATTAGTGCCCACTCAACAGTGAGGCTGAGAGAAAGGGTAATGTGTGAGTCCAGACATGGGTTTGATCCTGATCCTAACAAAACACCCCCAGTAGCCTTGGGAAAATCTCACAGCCTTTTTGTCACTGCCTTTCTAACCCTTGTGAGGGAGTACTATTTGTGTTATTTGCCACGAAACTCTGACATCAGATAGGTCATTTTGCTCATGTTTGTATAACATTTTAAGAAGAAATCAAGCTATCTGAGTTTATTATTGGAAAGAAAACATACCAGATATCTCCATAAACCTAATTGAAGAAGGCTGTCAGAGCAAAGCAGAAGATAAAATTTTCTCCTACCTTTATTCTTCCAGTATTTTATAGATGTTACTGTATCTAAATTTTAAAAGGTACAACAGTTATTTTGGTTATCTAGGAAATAGCTAAAAATGCTCATTTTGGCAATGGTAGCAGATAGCAATGAAAAGAGAAAGGAAAATGTGAACAAATGCCTCAATAGATGTTCTATTTGGTAGCAGATTCAGTACAATCAAGCATTAAGGCAATTATAAAATCTTTATTTGGCATATTTCTCAGACAATAGGCAATAGGGCAGCTGTGACTGCGGAATCACTGGCAGGTATTCTGAAGGATTTATAATGCTACTTTTCTTATTTGGCAAATCTGATTTGTAAGGAGAGAAAAGGAGCATTGAGGGTTACTGATTTATAGTTTTTCATTTTGCCATCTGATAAATTATTGGAACAACTAAGTTTCTGAATTTGACATTAAGAAATAAATTGCAGAAAAGTTATAGTAAGTGATAACAGAAAATACACAAATAACAGGTTAATATCTTTTAAAGCCAGAAGTTGTCATTATGATCACCTAGTGTTATCTGTACCACAGAAACAATGATTTCACTGACCTTATTGACCCTGTCTTTTCAACATTTTAATAAAGATATCCTATTGCAATTTAGGTACTTTCAGTAACCAAGTTTATTTCCTTTAATGAAAGCTAAAGTATATGGTTGACCTCAATTATCGCATCATATTTTCAGTCACTCCAGCATCAAGTATTTAAGTTCCTGTATAATTATTGGAGAGAAATAGGTGTCTACCCTAAGACTCCTAAACTTCAAATGGTCTGGGTGTCTCTGTGGAGACCTTCAAAGATAGTTGCTTTTCCCTGTCAATTCCATTGGGAGCTTAAATACTTACCCTAGGAAGATGTGCTCATTGTCCATTAAGTTATGGCAGGATAGAAGCCTTAATAGAAATACAGTTGTTGTACTGCACTTTATTTTTACTCTACTTAAAAGTGTTTTTATAAGGGCGGCATGAACTGGGGATCTTGTTAAAGAAGTCATCTAACAGGTTTTTGCCTGTCGGAATTGTAGTTCAGCACAACAGTTTAATTGCATATTGTTTGTGTTCATTTAAAGGGTATCATTACACAGTCAGCAAAATCTAATGACTGTATCCAACCTTGGCGTTATCTTTGGACCAACCCTGATGAGAGCCCAAGAAGAAACCGTGGCTGCTATGATGAACATTAAGTTTCAGAATATCGTCGTTGAAATTCTGATAGAGCATTATGAAAAGGTAGAAAGACATTATCTGACTGTTTTGTGATGAAGTGGAACTGAAATCTCATTTTCATTAACATCAGTAAGTTCTTAAGAGTAAGAAATCCAGCATTTGTAAAAGGTCACTGATAGAAAGAATACATTCTTCCCACGCCGTGCTACGGATCTGTATCCTTAGCAAGTCTTTTGTGACTGTGCAAGGTACAGATCAAAAGCATAATCTCGCACACTTTGAAGGAGTTGCTCTGAATCTTCAGTTGCTTTCCAAAGTTTGCTGTGTCCTTCTTACACCCAGAAACAGAATGATGTTATAACTTTGCTCCCAGCTCCTCCATCTCTCTCATGCTAGCAGTGTGTGGAGGTTCACCCTGGGTCATGGATTCTCCTCTGAGTGCATCAGGTCAGACTCTCTCTGACCATTGCTGTCCTTTGGGAATACACCAGCTGCACAGTGGAGATCTGGGTCCCTCTTAACCTCTTAATCTCTTACCTGAGATCCCAGGTATCCTTCAGTTCCTCTTTTGATGAGCAGCATCAGTGTGGATCCCCAGCAGAATCTGTGCAGTGTGCCATTTTTCATTTGTGTAGATGCAAGATGTGAAGAAAAAAAGCAAAAGGAAAAAAAAAACTTCTCTTACATGAGTTTTTATTCTTAGTTTCAGGTTTTAAGACTATCATGTCTTTGTGATTTCAAAGTTGATTACTGTGCCACACACAACCTTCTCCATGTACTTCTTTTGCTTTGAAGAAAGACATGTCTGTGACTGCCTGGTTTATTTTGTATTCCCCAAAGAGACCAGTGACAACAAAGGTCCATCTCAAACTCTGTCCTGGAACATTGAATAAGAACTTTTACAGGGCTCGAGAAGGAAAACCCATGACATCTCAAACACATGCTTTCAGTCACTAACAATGCAGGTATCAGCTTCACTGAAAAGCTTCCTGAGATTTTATTTTATTTAAAACTATTTTATTTCAGAACTCAGCAGAATAGTCACAACCTCCTTTTCTTGATCATCAGAAGAAATTTTATTTCAGGGACCTTTTGTTGATACATATATCACCTTCTCTGATGCCTAACTAAACAAAGTGAGGAAACTTTGTGTTTCTTCCATTCCACATTATGCAGCTAAGGGGCAGTTCCCAGTCAACACCAGCATCCCCTGCACTGGTTGGTCAGTAAGTACTGACAGTACTGCTGGGTATCATCAGTTACATTTCATAGGGACTCCTCAAAATTGGTATGAAACTGATAGCCTCCTGGGCAGTAACCCCAAAACATACATGTTTCCAATGCTGAATTTCCCCTCCAAAAAATTACGCGCTCATTCAGGGCAAAGACAATGGCTGCACAACCGAAGTCACCCTTGCTCTATTTCTCTGTCTACAGACATGTTTTTGTGTTGATGTGCTGGTCACTAATGCCAAAGACATTATTAATGTACTTCAAGAGCATCTCAAGGTGTCCGTTGAAGTATTTTGTACCATGGAAGTCTACTTGTTTTCTTCCACTTCTGTGAGTGGCATGGACATACATTTCCATTGTTCACTTCATCCTCTTCCAGGACTGCAATAGAGGGTCCAGAAATCCTTGCAGAGACTTTTTTTGGCATTGCATAGTACTTAACCTACAACACTTGTCCCTGTGGAGATTGGACATGCCTAATTCCTTCAGCAGCCTATTCAAGCAGTCTTTCCCTGTAGAACTTCACAGAACTAATTCCACTTCCTTCTGCAGAATGTCACAAGAGACACCCAGTAGAGCTTTCAGTTACACTAAGAGGAATAAGAAAGAAGATCTGGAATTAAAACCTGCAAATCTTTTGGTTATATTTTTTGTTTTGATCATCCTCCAAGGCAATGAGCATTGAATTATCTAAGAAGATTTTTCAAGGCCTCTGCTTCATGTGTCTTGCATATTGCAGAACAGATGAAACAAATGCAAGTCAACCAAATTACTGGACCTTCTGCATTGTCCTTCCTGGCAGGCTTGCCAGACTTATTAGCAAAGGGTTCTTTAGAACCTCATCTGTACCTGTGTCAGATTGCAGTAGTCACGTACCCATAAAATTTAATATTTTTCTGCAGCAACGAAGTGCAAAATTGATCAGGGGTATGTACAAGATAAAAAGCAGGAGATGCTCCAAACATAAAGATCATCAAACTTGACTGGTTTTGGCAAACTAAAGTGGGTTTCTGAACTATGAGCTGGATTTTAATAAGTTAGTGTTATGACACATTTCTGTGATATGCCAAGCTTTCACAGCAACTAAAAGAAAATACAGTGTTTTCATAACACATAAAAAATATGTTACTTCTTGGGCACAATTAGCAGTAAGTACCCATTGCAGTTTTTACAGTTTTAGACTGTTAAACACTTCTGAACAAGGGCTAGAAAATAAAACTATTTAAACAAATATTTCTATATTTTTAGCACCAGTTTTAAGTACAGCTCAGTATTCTGGTTCTTGGAGTATAAATGAGTGCAAAGTTTATATTCTGTGAATTTCCTCTTGTGTAATATGTGATACTATTACAACATTAATTTCAGGCACAGTGGTGAGGAAAACAAATGGATTAATAATGGAATTGTAGGAGTACCTCTTTTGCTTATGTCATTTTTTCCTCCTTTTGTTTTTTTAATCATGCAGATATTCCACACTGCACCAGACCCAAATATTCCTCTTCCCCAACCTCAGTCCCGGTCAGGTTCAAGAAGGACAAGAGCAATTTGTCTCTCCACAGGTTCACGTAAACCCAAAGGAAGATACACACCATGTCTAGCAGATCCTGACAGTAAGTTTGTCTTTACTGACTGCTTATCTTTCTTTTTATGTCTTGTCTTTTAACTTTCCCAAGTAATACTGAATAGGTATTGTATTCCAATAATTATAAGAATCACATATGGGCTTTCATCAGCTTTTTAACATCTGTGAGTCACAGCCATACTGCTGAATGACTGCATTCCTGCCTTCTGTCAGATGAGGTAGGATGTTTGGTTTTAGGCAAGTCTTATATTCCATACAGTGTTCAAAAATCCTTTAGAGTAGACTTGGTATTCTAATCTAAATGTAGTCTTCTTTGAAATTCAGAAGTTCATTATATGAAGCTCACCTCACAGATTGACAGAATCTCGGAACACTTGGGATTGGAAGGGACATACGGAGATCATCTAGTTCACCCCTCTGCTAAAGCAGGATCACCTAGAGTACATTGCACAGGACTGTGTCCAGCCAGGTCTCGAATATCTCCAGAGAAGGAGACTCCACAGCCTCTCTGGGCAGCCTGTCCCAGGGTTCTGTCTCCCTCACAGTAAAGTTTTTTCTCATGTTTAGATGGAACTTCCTGTGTTCCAGTTTATTCTCTTCATGAAGCCATGTTGGCTGTCAGGAATCACCTCCTTATTTTCCATGTGCCTGAGCATAGTTTCCTGCAGGATCTGCTCCATGATCTTACCAGGCACAGAGGTGAGAATGACTGGCCTGTAGTTCCCCAGGCCTTCCTTTTTTCTCTTTTTAAAAATGAGGGTTATGTTTCCCCTTTTTCAGTCAGTGGGAACTTCACCAGACTGCCACAACTTCTCAGTTACGATGGAGAATGGCCTAAACACATCTGCCAGTTACCTCAGGACCTGCAGATGCAACTCATTAGGTCCCATGGACTTGTGCCCCTTTCAGTTCCTGAGATGTTCTCAAACCTGATCTTCTCCTACAGTGGGAGGTTCTTCATTTTTCCAGTCCCTGCCTTTGTCTTCTGCCACTTGCGTGGTGTGACTAGAGCCCTTGCTGGTGAAGACTGAGACAAAAAAGTCATGGAGTAACTCGGCCTTCTCCATATCCTGGGTAACCATCACTACCATTTCATTCTGGAGGGCGCCCACATTTTCCATCATCTTCTTTTTATCACTAACATACCCATATAAGCATTTCTTGTTGCCCTTGATGTCCCTGGCCAGATTTTATTCTACCCAGGCTTTAGCTTTCCTAACCTGATCCCTGGCTGCTCAGACAGTTTCTCTGTATTCCTCCAAGGCTACCTGCCCTTGCTTCCACCCTCTTCAGGCTTCCTTTTTGCATTTGAGTTTGCTCAGGAGCTACTTGATCACCCATGCAGGCTTCCAGGTGTTTTTACCTGACTTCCTCTTTGTTGGGATGCATTGCTCCTGAGCTTAGAGGAGGTGATCCTTGAATACCAGCCAGCTGTCTTGGGCCTCTATTTCCTACAATGCTTTGTCCCATGCTACTCTGCCAAGCAGGTCCTGAAGAGGCCAAAGTCTGCCCTCTTGAAGTCCAGGGCAGTGAGTTTGCTGTGAGCCCTCCTTGCTGTCCTGAGGATCTTGAACTCCACCATTTCATAACTGCAGCCAAGACTGCCCTTGAGCTTCACATCCCCTCTTTGTTGATGAAAACAAGGTCCAGTATGGCACCGCTCCTCCTTGGCTCCTCCACAAAGACATTGCAGCGTTGTAACTGTTGAATTTCCTAAGGATATTTATATTGCAAGCAGTTCTTTGAAAATGCAAACTTTTATGCAAAAGAGTTTAGCCTGTGGCCCATTATGTTCATCAGCTCTAAAAAGTATCCATAAAATGCAGCTGTTCCAGGTTCAAGATAGGAATGTGTGAAACTTAATGTAGCTAGATACCTAATTTGTCTTAAGAATCACTGCCTCTGAAACCCCAGATTAATGAATATGATGACAGGTACACAGGATGAAACGCAACATTAGAGAAATGCACATGGTTAGAAAATGTAATTAATTTTTTTTTTGTTTCCCTCTCCCCCCTCATTCCTCCCTAGGTGACTCGTACAGCAGTAGCCCAGACAGCACTCCCATGGGCAGCATCGAGTCTCTCTCTTCTCACTCCTCCGAGCAGAACAGCACTACCAAATGCACGCCCTCACAGCCCAGGGAGAAATCGGGAGGAATTCCATGGATTGCCTCTCCCCCTTCTTCTAATGGCCAAAAGAGTTCAGGCCTCTGGACTACAAGTCCAGAATCCTCATCAAAGGAGGATGCAACCAAAACAGATGTGGAGTCAGACTGCCAAAGTGTAGCCTCTGTTACTGGACCAGAGAATGCCTCTCCACCAACAGACCTGACCAAAAAGAGTTCTTACAGTCTGTCTGGGCTGAAAAGGTCTTCAGCATCCTCCCTTAGATCAATTCCATCAGCTGAAGGTAATTTGCAAAGTCTTTTAGGACATCAGTGTTTACCGTGACACATCAGAAAACAAGAGCTGCCTCAGAAAGCTAGTGGTATTCATTAATCTTTTCTTTGTTTGGGTTTTGGTGTGGGGTTTTTTGTGGTATGTTCTTTCATTCAAACTGCTCCTGATGTATCTCCATTGTTTGTTACCTGTACGGTTCGCACAGCTTAAAAATGTTTCTCAGAATTTAGAGTACCCTTTATCCTTCTGTGCCTCATCAAGACCGCTGACTTATAAGGAAATTGCTGGTTTATAAGATTTGGTAGCTGTGGTTTATCACCATGTCAGAGGAGTGAATCCTTGCAACATAAGTGTTACTGACCAAAGCTAGCATTTAAATTTAAAAAACACTAGGCTTAACATACCTGGTAAATAACACCACTGTCACTCCTTGTTGGTGTGTCAGCTGCATCTCTTAAATCTGGACACTGAAGGAAACATGGTTGGGTTTTTTTAGTTATGGTTTTTCCATCAATGCCTTCACTTGAGATAGGACTGGACAGAAAAGGTAATCTGTGGCATGAAATGTATGTCTGAAAGCCTGCTGATGGAATGGCTGCTTCTTTCCACCCTGCTTGGACGGTTTGTTATCGAGCAGTGCAAGTAGATTAGCTTGAACAAAAGATGGTAGCTGAATGGTTCTGTACAGACATGATGTCCAAGAACAACCCCAAGTTTGCAAAGCCAACTTTAGGAATTCAATTTCAGTGCACAGGTTAGGACACTGCTCATCCTGTTCACTCAAAGAAGGATGCTGCTTCAGAAAACACCCTCAGACCACCTAAGCTGAACTTCTGTTCCAAATAAGCCTGTAGATAAAGCTCCTTACACAACAAGGAAGCTTGAAAACACGGGTTCTTGATGTAGACAGTTCTGCTGAATGCTGTTAGCTGGAAAGCCTGTGAACCTTTGCAGTACCTCCATGAGAACAAGAGGTGATATTGTACTATACTGACAGCTATGTGGAAATTGCTTCAGGAGTTACGCGTTCTTGCAGTCAGTATATTTGCAGTGGTTTGGCTCATGAAGGTTAACAGCCGGCACTGGAACAGTGAGCTCCAGTGAGGGTCAGCGCTGAGTTTGCCACTGAGCTGTCAATAACATAAGCAACACCAGCACAGGTAGTGTAAACACAGGGTACGTGCAACACCCTGAAAGTTTAAGAAAGTTCTCTCCCCTCTGCCCGCCATGGAATGTTCAAGGTTTCTCCTAAGACTTCCAGATATGAATTAGTGTTATATCAACAGTATTAATAACACAGAATAATAATTCTCAATAATTTATAATATACAATAATACATGGAATAACAATATTAATAATAAAGGTGTTTGGTTTGTATTTTGGTATCTCTTTATATTATGACAGCTTTTCAGGCTGTTGTTTTGTCTGTTGTTCTTGGCAATAAACACAGAAGTAGAGGCAGTTCTCTTGCAGAATGTCTGTGCAAAGAAGGCAGCAGTCCACAGGCAGGTCAGCTTAAAAGACACGTGAGGCCATGCCTTGTGCTCAATAAAAGGGCTTTTTTTGTGTGCAGTGCACTCTGTGAAGCTATAAATTTATCAAGTTACAGTAGCAATTGTTATAATCATTAATCCCTAGGGGTTTTTTTAAACTGCATGAAGTTTCTGTGGGTACTGACATATTAACACTTGCAAATTAACATGGCCTGATCTCATAGTGGATGCTGCTTTGATCAGGAATTTGTAGTTCTTGAGATCCCTCCCAAAATGATTTTTTTCTACAATTCTGTGCAGTGTAGTACTTTATAAATGTTGGCTTTACTATCACGTTTTAGTGACTGTCTAGCTATTTACGTGTAATGTATTTTTTAGCCTGTTTAATATCATTTACTCATTCTTGCTGTTGGTCCTTTTCTCCTGGTTTTCTGCTTGAAAGGATGTTTCTTCTCTTAGTAAGTACTTTCTCTACTTATTTTTCATCTTTAAAAAAACCCAACAAAACAGAACAACAGAAATTTTGTTTTCAATGTTACACCTGTTATGAAACAACTTCAAGTAGGTTTTAATATTCTCTATAATTTGGTTGGTTTTTAGGTAACAAAAGCTGCAGTGGATCTGTGCAGAGCTTATCTTCAACAGATACCAAAGATACACCAAAGGTTCCACCAAACCCTGATTTGCCTCCCAAAATGTGCAGGAGATTAAGATTAGACACTGCATCAAGTAACGGCTATCAAAGACCAGGATCTGTGTAAGTCATCAAGGCTCTTTAGAGATTTGTGCTGTTACAGTATTACCTACTATAAAGTGATCCCAGAGAGCTGCATAAGTAGTTGAAAAAGCATCTATGAATACTTGATTTGAATATTTCTGTATTTTTTAATTATTTATCTAGCTTCATTAAACTTGTAAACAAAAGAGACATGGTACAAAGTCTGATGAAGTCAGTTGAAAGACTCACATTGACTTCATTAGACTACAGATAAGGTCTATAATAAAGAAATATATCTTTGGAATCTGATTAGTAGTAGTATCTCTGGTTCGTCTGGAATTTAATGTTTCAAGGAGCGTCGGTGGTATTTATTCTCTGTGCTGTTATGTCAAGGAGATCATCAGATCTTATTTGTATTAGTCCAAAATTGGAGAAAGGGAAATAAAACCCCTTCTGCTCTGATTTTTGTTTTTCACTTGCTGCATGTTAAATAGTTGATATATCTGTTTATTTCTAACAGGTTTCTTTTGGGGGAGAGGGTATGCCAAGGGGAGGATAGCTCTAAGTAATAGAGGTTGTAATTTAGTTTGCTGGGATTTGGGTTGTCAGTGATTCTCAGAATTTTTAGCACAAACTTTTAGCACAAAACAAAATTTGCTGTGATCCTAACTTTGAACCAGAATTTCTGTCCCCATGAACAAGTGATTTTAAGATTTGCAGAACACCAAGTTCTCCAAACACTGCAGGACTCCATCCAGCCTCTCCGCTATTTAAACTGGAGGGATCACTGTAGTCATTTCACAGGCTGGTCTGTCTTAAACAGAGAATCCTGAGCAGCTCGGAGTTGCAGTCTGATAGCAACAGACTGGCAGTAAAAGCATTTCTGATACATCTATTGACCATCTGTGAATATAATTTTAAATATAGGATGTTGAGATTTCCCTGGATGCTTCAATAAGGCACTAGAGCATGTGGAAGTCAGACCCCAATTAAGTTAAGCCCATAAAAATTCTGTTGAATGGGCCCTTAAATTCACCTTTTTAATTTCCTGTTTCTCTAAGTGAAAGATTAAAACAGTTTTTAAAAATTTATCCATGTCATGATTACAAGTGAAAGTGGTGTGTGTGTTTTACGAATGGGCAAAGTGTAAAGCAAGGTGGTGCTTTATTTTCAGAGTGGCTGCAAGAGCCCAGTTGTTCGAAAGTGCTGGTTCACTTAAACAAGTTTCTTCAGGACGGTAAGTGCATCATAATACTTAGCAATTTGTAAAACCCTCTCTGTTTCACTGGCTTCAAAGACTGTAATAGAGCTGTTGGAGCTGTGTTCTGTGGCTTTTGGACAGCAGCATGTTCCGTGCAAAAATTTTGTGGTTTATTAAGCTCATCCTTTCCCCAGAAGAAAACTAAATATAATAGATAATACCAGCCTATCTGGCTATCTTGTCAGCTGGGGGAATTGCAGTGAGAGATGCTGAGGTTAGTGATCTGCTGAAGGACACAGCTACAAGAGAAAATTAACAGGATTTAAATTCGGTTGGGAGTGCTGTGCGTATTCCATACAGCTGTTTGTATACACATGCTTTCAGCAGAGTAGCAAGCATGCTCATTTATGGTAATTTTCCCATGTAGGCAAGTCCTTAGTGACAGCTGCTTTTTACAGTTCAGAATTAACTTGATAAGGATTCCGGTCTTTCCCATTGCACCTTCCATGCCACTGTATCTGTCTGGAGAAACTGGCCCTTTCTCTTGGCAGTATGCAACAGGAATTCTGTACATTCTCTTTATAATTGCATGCATTTATTTGGTGGATTTGATTCATTCTTATATCTCTTAAGTGAGAATGTTCTCATAAGTGTTCAATCTTCCATACATTACTAAATAGCCTACAATTAATAAGCTAAGGCAGAAAGTCAAATAAATGGATGTGGGAAAAAGTTTGTTTCTCTTTTCACCTGCATTTCCAGTTCTTTGAGACAGAATGTGTCTTTTCATCCGTGACATTACTCACCAGTACCAGGAACTGTAAAGTTGACTGGATCTGACAAGCAATAGGGAAAAAAAATAAAGGAAAATGTTAATCCATGTATCCAAAGTCCTAATCTACAGTACCACAGCTGTTAGCCAAGATGCCGATGTGTGCTGAGATGTGCAGCAGTGGAATATGGCTGTCCTCTGACAGATCTAGCAGGAGCAAGAAAGGAAAAACTGACTTTGCAAAGGCCCAGCAATTTTGGTTGAGAGAAGCAGCTTACATGAATCAAGGTTGTTCTTGGGTTTTTTTTAGTACAAGAAGGTGACCTAAAAAACAGGGGGAAGTCATAGAATCATAGAATCAAGGTTGGAAAAGATCTTCCAGATCATTAAGTACCACCCTCAGCCCTACACCACCATAACCTCTAAACCATCTCCCAAAGTGCTGCATCTACCCATTCTTTTAACAGTGTCAGGGACCATGATTCCACCACTTCCTTGGGCAGCCTGTTCCAATGTTTCACCACTCTTTTGGTGAAGAAATTTTTCCTAATATCTAATCTGAACTTCCCCTGGTGCAACATGAGACCATTTTCTCTTGTCCTATCACTAGTCACTGGAGAGAAGAGGCCAACACCTGCCTCACTGCAACCTCCTGTAGAGAGCGATAAGGTCTCCTCTGAGCCTCCTCTTCTCCAGGCTGAACAGCCCCAGCTCCCTCAGCCTCTGCTCATAAGACCTGTTCTTCAGACCCCTAATAAGCTTTGTTGCCCCTCTCTGCACCGTATCCAGGACCTCAATGTCCTTCCTATACTCTGTCACCCAAAACTGCACACAGTACTCGAGGTGCAGCCTCACCAGGGCTGAGGACAGGGGTAAGATCACCTCCCTGGCCCTGCTCATCACACTGTTCCTGATACAGGCCAGGATGTCATTTGTCTTCTTGGCCACCTGAGCACACAGCTGGCTCATGTTCAGAAAGCTGTCAATTAACACCCCCAGGTCCCTCTCTGCTGGGCAACTCTCCACCACCCTTCCCCAACTCCATAGAGCTTCCAGGGGTTGTTGTGGCTGAACTGGCTTGGGCCCATCAATCAAACCTGTCTAGGTGCCTCTCCAGAGCCTCCCTGCCCTCAAGCAGATCGACACTTCCACACAGCTGAGTGTCATCTGCAAACTTACTAAGGGTGCTTTCTATTCCCTCATCCAGATCACCAATAAAGATGCTAAACAGGAGCAGCCCCAGCACTGAGCCCTGGGGAACACCACTCATGACCAGCTGGACTTAACTCCATTTAACACAACTCTTTGGACCTGTCCATCCAACCAGTTTTTTATCCAGCAAAGCACATGCACATCCAAGCTGTGAGCAGCCAGCTTCCCTAGGAGAATGCTGTGGGAAGATGTGTCAAAGGCCTTGCTAAAGTCAAGGTGGACAACATCCACAGTCCTTCCCTCATCCAATAAGCAGGTCAGCCTGTCGTAGGAGATTAGGTTAGTCAAACAGGACCTGCCCTTCATGAACCCATGCTGACTGGGCCAGATCCTCTGGTTGTCCTGCATGTACCACATAATGGTACTCAGGATGATCTGCTCCATCAGCTTTCCCAGGACTGAAGTCAAACTAACAGGCCTGTAATTTCCCAGATCATCTTCCCATCCCTTCTTATATATGGGGGTTACATTGGCTGATTCCCCATCTGCTGATACCTCTCCAGTCAGCCAAGACTGCTGATAGATGACAGAAAATGGCTTGGAGAGCACCCCTGCCAACTCTTTCAGCACCCTTAGGTGCACCCCATCCAGACCCATAGATTTGTGCACATCTATGTGCTGCACCACGGTCACTGACCATCTTCTCCTGGATTGTGGGGGATGTCATTCTGCTCCTCCCTGTCTCCTATCTTAGGGAGTTGGATTCCCTCTATTCAACTGGTGCTATCACTAAAGACTGAGGCAAAGAAGTCATTAAGCAGCTCAGCCTTTTCCTCATCCTCCATCACTATGTTCCCTCCTGCATCTATTAGGGGATGGAGAGTCTCCCTGGTCTTTATTTTGTTCTTAATGTATTTATAAAGGGAAGGGGAAGTAAAAGCAGAAGGACATTAATTTAAGGAAGAAAAGTGTAAATAAAGAGACTGGAATGATCTTAAGCTAGTATCCTAAACTGAGAGTGACGACTGCTTCAGCAGTCCTGCATCATTTCATTGCCACCATTGTCCCTTCTCTTATTTTGTATTACTCCCTTCTTGTAAACTCTCCCTGTTGTTCCTCAGAGCCTGTGCCATCTGTATCTGTATATAAAAAGCATGTTAGAAGCAAAAATCTAACAAAGGAAAAATGTAGCAGTTTGATAATGGATATGAAGAGCAGATAACAAAGCTGAAAACCCTGTAAGGCTTAATAACTTCTCCAGCCTTCATAAGAAAGCAGAAGAGCAACAGTAACAAGGAGAATGGAAAACGAGAGGTCAGCAGGCAAAATGAGGAAGAAATAAGAAGTAGCTCAGCTGTTCTAATAGCGCTGCTCAGGTCTGAGTAAGATTTTGCAACTCAGAGCCAGCTTTTATTTACCTCTCATGCATGTTATGCACATGAAGGCTGACAGTAAAGTCTTTTTTTTTCTTTTTTTTTTCTCTGAAGTATGTAGAAATAACAGTAATATCATGGTAATTGCATCTTGATCTATCCAGTAGAATGGTCTTCTGAGTTCATAACTCTGCTATTTAATGAATGTGTACAGGACAGTGTGTAAGGCAGAGAAACTATTTTTAAGCTGTCTGGTTTGACACCAGAAAAGCTCAAATCAAGATAGTGGTGTTGAACTCTGTGCGATGGTAATTTACCCTGCTAGAAAGAACTCAGGTTTAGTTATTGATATGTAATCAAATCAAGCATGGAGGCAATAATCAGGGGCTTGAGAATTGCTCCAGAATTAGGAGTAGATATTCTCAGTATCTGTTTCTCATTATACCATCACACAGTTTGTAGATAACATTGGGATGTAATTACTCGGTGTCAGGGAAGAATCCTGTGATTCATGAGCTTTTGAGAAGCTGACTGCTTTGTACCTTGCCTTTGTATATCTGTCTAAATATCAAAGGCTGAGAAGCTTTCTCTTTCCTGAACTGAGTAGCTCCAAGTCCATGTTTTCTTCTCTTCTTTTTACTTTCGAGGTAAATGCACTTGGATCAGGTAAAATTGGATGCTGAACACCAAATAGTTTAGTAAACATAAGAGGCTATAGGAGAAAATTGCATTTGTTTCCTTAACTTTTTCTAAGCGCAATAAAAACGAGTATGTCCTGTTTCAAAAGTAACTTAAATAAAATTCTGTCTCTCATTTAAATATTGCTGTTCTATCATTGTCTAAGATGTCTTTTGTCACAGTACTACTCAAATGTCCCATTCTTAACACGGGAAACTGGCTCGATAGTTATGCCACTAAATAATGAGGTGCTCCATTATAATCAGGTTCAAAATCATCTCTTGTCCTCTTTTTACGTTAAAAGCTCACCTGGATCAGAGAGAAAAAAAATCATCCCTGTGCTTTAGAAAAATCATTACCAATTATCTTATATTCATTACAACAATAATCATTATTAACAGCAACCCTGCTTTTTTACATGTGTAAAATCCGTGATTATGCCATGCAGGAAATAGCTGCTTTATGAGACTGTTACCGATCTGGGTCAGTATAATTAGAAATCTGTAGTGTTCTTTGTTGGATTGAGCTTGAGCAAAAGAAGAATTAATTTAAGAAAATTAAAAAGAAAAAAATATCAGTCCTAGTTTATGTGTGACCTTCAGTAAAGTTCTCTAATATTCTGTACATTTTAGTATCTCTTATGTAGATTATTGTGTATAAATTTGTATGTATTATATACAGTAACAAAAATTCACACCAGTCTTGTTGACTGTAGATGGCAATTTCTTTGTAACAGTACAAGTCGGGGAGTTGTCATGGAAAAATATCAGAGCCATCCACACCATCCAAAAGGCAAGCTAAAATTTGGTCAAAGTGGATAAACAGGCATCCAGTGCTCATGTGGTTCTAATTAGTAGTGGGGATCCAGAATGACAAAGCTGAGAGTCAGAAATGTTTTCAGCATCCTGAAAATAAGGTGCCTTTGGATATCGAGGGCATGAGTCTTGACCTCCTCTAGAAATCTCAACCTGAAATTCTAACCCTTGGTCAATCAGTTGTTCACATCATCTAAATGAAGGCAAAACACGCCACTTGGTCTAGTCATAAATCAGCATTTTGGAGATTCAGGTGAATGGTGGTGTGCTAGTACAGAGTGGCACCAGGGTAGGACAGGGTAGAGGGATACTTTCTGCTCCTTTTAGGAAGTCTGTCCCTGCTTAATCTTACATGGGGGCTGTGGAACTCCAAAGGTGAAGTGCCGTGGCCCCATTGGCAGTGCACAAAATAAAGTAGACTATTCAGTTCCATCCCTCTGCAATGGGCAAGGACACCCTCTACAAGACTAGGATGCCCAAAGCACCATTCAACCTGGCCTTGAACACTGCCAGGGAAGGGGCAGCCACAGCTTCTCTGGGCAACTTGTGCCAGAGCCTCACCACCCTCACAGGAAAGAATTTCTTCCTAATGTCTAATCTAAACCTCCCCTCTTTCAGTTCAAACCCATTCCCCCTTGTCCTGTCACTACACACCCTGATAAACAGCCCCTGCCCAGTTTTCCTGTAGGCCCCTTCAGATACTGGGAGGCTGCAAGAAGGTCTCTTCGGAGGCTTCTCTTCTCCAGGCTGAACAAGCCTGATTCTCTCAGCCTGTCTTCATAGCAGAGGTGTTTCAGCCCTCTGATAATCTTTGTGGCCTCTTCTGGACTCACTCCAATAGCTCTATGCCTTTCTTGTACTGGGGATGAGAGCTGGACACAGTACTCCATATGAGGTCTCACCAGAACAGCGCACAGGGGCAGTATCACCTCCCTTGACCTGCTGATCATGCCAGCCCAGGATATGATTGCCTTTCTGGGCTTCATGCACTCATTGCTGGGTCTTGTTGAGCTTCTCATCCACCAGCACCCCAAGTCCTTCTCCTCGTGGCTGCTCTCAATCCACTCTCCACACAGCCTGTAGCTGTGCTTGGGATTGCCTCGACACACATGCAGGTCTTTGCACTTGGCCCTGTTGAATTTGCAGTTCACACAGGCCCACCTCTCAAACCCTCCAAGGTCCCTTCCCTCCAGTGTGTCAATCACACCACACAACTTGGGGGCACTGGCACACTTGCTGAGGGTTCACTCATTCTCACGCTCTGGGATAGAATCACGGTATGTCGAAGTAGTTCTTTTGCAGGTTATCTGTGTAGTGGTTTGTCAGGGTTCTTTCATTTGTTCTTTTTAATGGCTTTTTAGTAATGAGCATTCTTTACTTCTCCAATTCTTGTCAGTTCCAGTGCTTCACTATTTTAACCAGTAGAATAATTTTCCAGCTACAGATTAAGAGACATAAATGTACGTGTCTAGACGTAGATGTCTGTGTCAGGTAATGCTTAAAGAAGCATTTTGTTGAAGGTTTCTCTGCAGGCAGTGGAAGCTGAGAAGCCATTAGTTTTCTTCCCAAGTAGGTGTCTGCTGTAGCAGAAGCCAGGCGTGGAGCCATGCTATGAGCTTGGCATGTAGTCTGCTTATAGACATATAAATGTAGGCGACAGAAGCTGAAACCCCCCCCAGACACCTAATTTAAATCTCCCTTGTTGAAATTTAAATCTATATAAGTCCTTTTTGCAGTCAACCAGAACAGATTTCTCCTTTTTTGCCACATATTTACCCTTATAGCTTATTTTTGTCTGCAGACTGACCAGCTGTATTTTCTCACAAGTCGTGTTTTTAGACCTTTAATGATGACTTTTGAATTGTCCCCAGGCAGCCCATCACTTGCCTCAAGCAATATGCCCAGCTCAATACTCATTTGAATGACAGCTTCAACTAGAATGAAAAAATAATTTTACAAGTTATAAATTATATTCCTGTTTAAACCTCTAAGTAGGGTGTAGGTCTCTTTTGTGCAATCAGGTGTGTGTTAACTCCAGTAAGCTTGGAGTTATTATCTGCTGTAATTCCACTTCTCTGAACTGCTGTGTGACTAGTCATTCCCATCCTGCATTTGTGCAACTGGCTATTCCTGCACTTCCCAGCTTTTAATTTAATTTCTTTACACATTTTCACTTGTCTTGTTGATCACAAGCGTGTATTTTCCTCTTTCAGACAAGCGAAAGCCATGTACTCCTGTAAGGCTGAGCACAGTCATGAGCTGTCTTTCCCACAGGGGGCAATATTTTCCAACGGTAAGATATGGTTTCCATTCTCTTTGTACAATACAAAACTATAAAACACAGAACTGATTATCCACAAGATAACGGGAGCATAATCCCATTTGCAGCTCGCAGTTAGTTCATTGGTTTTCCAATGGCCCTAGAATCAAGACTGGCTAAATAAATGCATGAGCCATATATAGGATATTTTAGCAGTGCTAATTTGTTGTAAATACATTTTGTTTTGTGTGGCTGTTCTTTTGCAGTGTATCCATCAGTGGAACCGGGCTGGTTAAAAGCAACTTACGAAGGCAAAACAGGACTCGTTCCTGAGAATTATGTTGTCTTCCTCTAGTAAGCTTTAGTGGACAGCAATATCTTCATGGTATCCATGGTAACAAATAATAAGCACTGTGATTTTTATCTGACACAGATATGGGATCAGCCCATTAGCTGAGTGGTAGTTTTCCTTCAGATACTGCAGCTGCAGGTTGCACAGCTCCCTGTCAACGGAACAGAATGTAATGAAACAGTTAACAGTTTCTGTACTGAAGACAGTACTCTGTTTAAATAACTTCTATTGTTTGCTAAAGGTTGTTCTGTTCTTCTTTTATGGGTAAGGAACACCAGTAATAAAACCAAAAAAGTTGCCATTTAGCTGCAGACCTTCAGGTCCCGGGGTGTTGCTTGCAGAAGTGTGAAATTTAGAGGCAATGCACTCTTGACATTTCTTGCAATCTATGTTTTTTAATACAGAAAATTGTATTTTTTTCATAGTGTTAGTAACGCTTCTACTGGGGTCTGAATTCTCCCTTAGAAGACTCTATTCCAAAATTAGTCCTGATCATTTCAAATACGAAATGAGTCTTCCATAAATCAGAAGTTTGAACTTCTATTAGTCATTGAGATTAAAATATGGTATAGAATTTATGCAACTGATAATTAAATCAGTTTATACACTGACTGAGCAGTAAGTGCTCATTCAAAATGTGATATGTATATGTTTAATGAATGTTTCATTCAAATAGTTCTTAAATTTTCTCTTTTCTATATAAGCATTGACAATATTAACAACTTTTATTCCTATGATACCCGTCATCTGGAAGATATTCTCAGCATATCTCAGAACAACATCTGTAGAAAACAAGGAGATGCTGAGTCTGGAATGATTGGTAGTCATGAGAAGCTAGCAGTGAAAAACAGCACTGTGTTTTGAAACCTGAGATAAATTGTGACTGACTCCTTTCCCATGCTTTTCCATTGCAAATAAGACAAATGGCCCAAGTAGCTAATTTTATAAGCTATGAATGCTGAAAGCTCCATGTAGCAATAAAAATATTTTAGTATTATTTCTCCTGGCTTTTGCTAAACTATTTGACAAAGATTTCTCCCTTTTTCCCAGAATAAAAAAGCCTTATTTTTCAAAGGTTTTGTAAAGACCCATTAACAGTTCCTGATAGGACTGAAAAGAAACCAACACCACACACACACCAACACTCCCACCTGCAACCAAAAAGTCCCCAAACAAACCCCACAACCATAATCAACTTTCTAAATCTGAGTATCTTTCTTGCACACCTTGAGGGAAATCGTGCAGTGCTTGCTTGGCCACCTACCATGCCCGACTGATAAACCAAGAGATTTAAGCTCCATAATAGTAATTCTTCAGCATTAGTGCTACAGAAAGAATTCACTGTTTCTTAGATCTATCAAAGCTTAGCTCTTTCTTTAGTAACAGAAAACAATATATAAATCTTCTGTTGATTTCTAAGATGTCTGCTCCTTCCAGAAAGTTTAAGAACTTCAAACTAAAAACATCGTTTATCTTTTAACCACTTTTTTTTTCTATAACCTTTTTCTTGTTTAAATTAGAAAATAAGATTGATTGCCAGCATGAAGCAGCACATCAGAACTTCCTTTACTTGTATATAGTGCATGATTTGTGCAGAACAATTCTGTGTTGGGATTCAGGCTGGTAGCAAAACTCTGTAGGACCCTTCTTGCTAATTAAAGTGTCAAAGTCCTCAGGGAAGGAGAGAAGCTTGTAAGAGCATCCTCCCAAAAAGTGCTCTGGCTTTTCAGAGTGGGACTCTGGGTAAGGATGATGGCAGGCAGTTGAGGACAGACCCCTTGTATTGGTGACTGACTGACTAACCTGCGTTCTTTCTTCACTCTGAACAGTTTCATTAAGCCAATGGATTTCTTAAGGCAAGCAAAGTTCTTTCAGTGCAAGCTATGCCTGAAAGTGCCATTGCCTTGAGAAGATCAATGGCTGGGTTGTGGTTTTGCTGTATTTCACAATCCCAAAGTTGCAGGCTGTCAGAAGGCTTACCTCTGGTGACCTTCCCAGGAGAAGTGCTGCTGCAGCCAGAAAGGAGCAGAAAGGGAGGCAGAGCTTGGAGCAGGGGCTGGAGGCCCAGCATATGTCTCAGGCAGGCAGGGAAATGCAGCAGGTGGGGAAAAGAAACACACTTCTTTTATCTAATGCACTGGGGTCAGTGGCAAACGGACCTTTGTTGAACATCCTTTCATGACCTCTTATACCTCTTAGGAGGAATTTAGTGTTGTGAAATTCTTGAGGAATGGTGAAATAGAAAATGCTTGCTCTTGTTTGCTTTGCTTTAGCCTGATTTAAAAAGAAGGGGGGAGAAAAGCTGACCTTAGGTACTATCTCACAGCCTGTGTGGCTATTCCCCAGTACTGTATTTTGAAACCAGCTGGTCTGTGTGCAAGCTAGAGGACTCAAATACTCTGAGTTTGTTATGAATTTTGTGTAAATGGAAAGATTTGTTACAGATAAAGTTGAGTCTGTAAGTGCTGAGGAAAAGGTTGTAGAAGGATCTGGAGAAATCCCTGTGGAGAAGAGGTGTTCCATCTATTCCCATGCATTCATCTCACATTAGACACAGAAGTGAACTGCAGAAGACAACTTCAGAAGAAACTGGATCCCATTCATTGTGCTGCTCACAAAAAAAATCTGTATTTTCCTCTGTAAGACTCTGCACTTTTCAAGGTCCTCCTGAACCAGCCATGATGATCACAGGAATAATTTTTAATTGGCTTAGCTTTAAAATGGCATTTCCATCTGAAAAAAGGGTTATGGCCGTTCTTAATTGCAGCAAACCACTCGGTGGGATGAGTATGGTTTTCCATTTTTGAACTGATTTATGTTTTGTCTGTTCCTCTCTCTGTGGTACATAACAAGCACTTTCTGTATAATCCCACTGCGGGGCTCTTCCCTGCCTTTCCAGGAGGGAGTTTTTCTCTACAAGAAGCTGTACAATGAACTGAAAAGTTAAGTAACTAGGTGTTCAGCGACTGAAATGGGAGAGATGGCAGCATCAAAGTTTGTCTAATGATAATACTCTCAGGCTGACCAAAAATTCCTTCTGATAATCACAAAGGATCAGAAATCCACAGAACATTTAAGTGAAGATGTAATATCTTGTTAGCGCCTTACCAGAAAATTAGGCAACCTGAACTAAATTAGTTCATAGTATTGATTTCCTGGGTTTTTTTAATGAAAGTCAGATTCACTCTACAAACAAAGATTGCACAATTTTAAAAAACTATAATTACTATCATCCTCCCTAAACGGATACAGCTGTTTTCTTCCAAAAGTCACTGTAAAGCTCGAGGTAGATGCCACATTGTGATTGCTGTTTGTTTTGTGGAAATAATGTCTGTACCCACAATTTACATGATTATCCGTGGTTTCTCGTTGTTGAACCTTTTGATACGTGTTGCAGCACAACGTGAATCTAATTAATAGTGTGAAGGACTGCTATATTGTATGATAAATATGTAAAGTATATTAATATTTTATATTCACACTTTTTATTAATGATGATAAAGATGAAAAAGTATTTTTTGTGTAATTCCTATGAGTTCAGTATTAAGATGTCTTTGCCATATTTGGCATTTAGAGTTCTATGTAACAAAACTCTTAAATTAAACCATAGCTATTACTTATGTCACTAATCTATAAAGTTCATTGTTCAATTATTTCTGGAAAAAAGGATGCACAGGTTTGCTGACCAGCACTAGTCTATGATAGTAATAGTAACTTATTTTCCTTTGACATATTTTCTGGTGCTAATCTCTATTTTTGCCCATAATTGGATTGAATTGTAATGTGCCTTTAGGAAAGACATTTTAGGAGAGGAAAAGTTGCAGAATTCAGCATTTCAGAACAATAATTACTACCACAACAAAAAAAGCATTGTATGGCAGTAATTGGATTTTTTTTTTTTTGGTTACATTTCTCCACCAGTCTATTTTCTACTTAATAAGATTGAGTGGGCACAGAGAATGAAACTAAGAAGTGTATTGTTCTTCATGCTGCCTTTCCCGGGGCAAGAGTCTGTTCTGGTTCGGATTGAGCAGCAAGAAGAGAAATCCCAGTAGGGAAGCACATCCTCCAGACTGGGGTGGATCTTCTCCACCCACGGAAACTCTCAAAGCTCTTAAATTTATCGTGAGGGTCTGCTGGCCAGAAGCCCCCATAAAGCAAATGGAATTGTCTGTTAATGGGGTAAGATATGACATGGCTTGGCATTATCCTTCCTTTCAGCAGAGTGCCCTATGGGGATCGTTTGATTGCCAGAGATGGAGCTATTGGCCAAGTTCAGTCCTGGTCTTTGTGCTCATGCAGCCCTGACAGGCACTGCTGCTGCAACCCCTCCAGTTACTGCTCCTGCAAAACTCAGACTATTGATCAGGCTGCTTCAGACCAAGTTGGGAGGGCTCTCAATTTGGATAAGATTTTGCATGGCCTTGAGAGTTGCTTTTCTTTTTTTTTGGTTTGTTTTAGTAGGGTGCTTGGTATCCAAACAGCTACTAATTCAGTGTTGTACTTCAGACACGGAAGATCATAGCATTGTTTTTCTTGCCCTCTATGTGGCAGTATTTAATAAGCCATTGGATTATCCTTGTTATTTTAAGTGTAGGGAATGATGCTTCAACCCTTGGATATCTCAGCTGAAAACTACTCTGCATCAGAACTTTTTGCAAGTGTTTTATTAGGAATTGTCATTAAAGCTCTGGCATTAAAGCTAAAACAATGTTACCAGCACAGTGATATCAGTACTAAAAGTTTGTTCCAGCAAAGGGCAAAGCAGCAGAACAGGGCACATGGATCATTTCAGTTTTCAATCCTATTTATGACAATTTCGGAGGTATTAGAGTTTATAGGGGTTACTTTAGATACTATATGGTATTTGAATAGGAAAATATATACAATCAATAACTATATATATTTAATAAAGTCCTACTAAATTATCTTATTGAACTTTCTGTTTATTTTGTAGTGTGGTTTCAATAATTATCTGCACTCTGTATATATCTACATGTAAATAACTGTTATGACATGCATAAGCTGACTTGCTGACATAATTCTATGTTGTACCTTACACTGTATTTCAAAAATTTGAAACAACTTTACAAAATAAAAGCCTTCCTACACAAAGTGGTTTCTTTATTATTTTTAAGTTTAGTCTCTGGTTCAGCCTTTCTTCCCCCAAGTAGTAACATTTTTATGCTACTTCCATCCCTATCTGCATTTTTCAATGATGTTTGACCCATGATGATGCTTTACGTAGAGGATGTTGCTCCTAACGTTGAGCAATGGGAACATGTATGAACACCAGACAATTGTACGTCACCTGCTGTCCTGGTCTCATGGAAATCTCCAAATTTGTGTCTGTTGAGGGAAAGAAAATGACAATTTTTTGTGTTAGGTAACAAGAAGCCCAACCTTAGTATACCAAAACATCATTGACTAGGTCTTTGCCTCTGAAAATTAGCTGGTGGTTGACTCGTGGGAGGGGTGTTGGTGGCCTGATTCCAGCACTAATGTCTGTGAGGGAGTTGACCTCAGTGGAGTGGTGTCTGCAAGTTTCCTTGTCTCCTTCTTAGCATTTCTCCAATGATTTTCTCCTCGTAGACCTGCAGCTTTCCCAGCCCACGGGAGTTATTTCCATTGCCTGCTGGGCCCATGGTTAGGCGAGCTGAGGTGGCCTGCCTCACCTGTCTGCTGAAGCATCTCCAAAACCTAAGAACCTTTTACACCCCTGAAACAATCGTGCTTTATTACAGTACCTTTCCCTGTCCCCTGTGCTTAGGCTTGGCCTCTGCATCAGACCCAGGGAAGAAGGACATGTGCCCTGCAGAGGAGCAGCATCCCGCGCAGTGCAGGCCCAGCAGGAAGGAAAGGCTCCCTAGCCAGGGACCCTGCCAGGCTGGCAAAGCTGCTTAGGTCTGGATTAGCTGGGCTGGTGGAGGAGAAGGGCTGCAGTAAGGGTGTTTAGAGTTGAGCTGTACCTTATTGCCCTTAACTGAAGTTTACTGAACTCCACCCAAGGTGGGTGTAACAATTACACTCGAAGCTGTGACCCAGAGGAAACATGACTGACCCTGTCACGACTCATTCCCCAAAATGCTCCCTGGCACCACGGGGACACTGGGAAAGCAGGTAAATCTGAGGGCAGCGGCGAAGCCCAGTGCAGATGCCCAGAGTTACCTGCCCTGTCTGACGGCTCCATGCCCACTGGGCTGGGACACCTCAGGCTGTGCCCCTACCTGCATCGCCCAGCACCGTGTGCGACCGCTGGGTCTGGGGCCAGCACATGTGGCATGATTCACCTCTGAATTACTGTGATTCAGAGCCACAGGTGCCCTGCTCTGCATAGTGAGCAGGCATTGGAGGAAATAAGTAATAAACGTATTTTGATAGTTCATTGAAAATAAAAGCTCATCCCAGGATTTAGTGAAAAATCTGAAGTGAAATGGCTGGTTTTTCTCTGTTAGAGCTTTCTGCCCTCTCCCACGGGGATGTGTGCTCCTTGGCTTGCACATCCTTCAATCTGCTGCAGTGAACAGACTAGTTTGAGGTCCTGACTAAGCCCTAAAATAGAACTCATCCCTCATTTTTCCAGTATCTATAGGGCCATTCTACTTGGCATCATGCAATAATTAAGATTTTTCTCTATTTCTGGGAAATAATATAAATAAATTTGCTAACTTACTGTATTTTGGTGTTTCAGTGAGCATTAAAAAGGCATCAATTCCCGTAACACTAACTCGGTATTACTGTATTTTCACTGAATTGAGAAATCTCAGGGGACGAGCACTACACCTGTGTCTCTTCATTATTTGGTTGCATTAAGGCATCTTACAGCACATGATTCTCACCCATGTGGATCTCCTGGCCTGCAGGCTTGCTAACCTATGACATGGGCTGCAGAGTGGTTGACTTGTGGAATAGTTGTGGCATAAAACAGATGCTGGAGTGAGCCATGGTGGGCAGTGGGAGCCCCTGCAGTGCTTGGCCAAGGGAAAGCAGGACATGAGAGGGTGTCTGCAGCCGCACTGGCCGTGTCTCCCATGGAGCTGTGCCTACCATAGCCCCCACACTTGTCAGGGGGAGAAATTTCAGTGATGCAAGGAAATAGCAAAGATGTAGACCAAGCAAGCTGCAGAGTCAGTTCAGGCCCCATTTGGGAGTGTTTTCTCATGAACAGGGCATGATTCATTCCTTTGAAACCTACTTGCCTTTGTAACGCGTACGTTATCCTTATTAAATACGATATATAATGAATTTTTACTTCCTTCTAAAATTTTATTTCCCATTTACAATGCTTTTCCTGTGTAATTTCGATTAATCACTGATACAGGAAGAAAGTATTGAAAGATATTCTTGGCTTCTTTTGCAGCGGTTGGCTGCTCTTCTATTGTATTTATGGCAAGGAGCTCAAAAGCTGAACTAGCCTAGAGCAAGTGCCTTTGCCAAAGATCATGGTGTGCTTTTTTAATGTAAACATGTGGGGATTCATGGGAACATTGAGTGACCTCCACAGCCGGTACAGAAAGGAGTCTTAATTCTCCTGAAAGTACTTTGGTAATTGGAATACATCTTTCTGCCAGTATAATTGAGGAACTGATTAGTTAGACTTAGCACGGGTGTATTTCATTTAAAATTACTGTTAATGGCTCTCGGGTGCCCTTAGAAGGGATCAGAGTCCTGTCTGAATGAAAAACATCAGTGACTTATTTTTGTTGATGGTCATTGCTTTTGTCTTCTGACCAAAAAATAATAATAATTTTTAAAAAACAAAGAGAAACTCGCTGCTGACCTCCTGGACTGTGGGCATTTTCAAACTAGGTTTTGAAAGGGCATGTTTTGCTCTGTGACAGCCACGAGCTCCATCCCCACCAGCAGGCAGGGGGCTGAGGAGGGGTGGTGGGCTCATCAAAGGTGGGCTCATGGGGTGGCTGGAGCAGGAGCCAGGGGCTCGCTCCAAACATGCTCCCCTGGGGGCTCTATTGTGCAGACGTGACCGTATGCTCATGGCATTGCTAGGGGAATGTCAGCGCACTCCGTAAGAGGTGAGATAGCTGCGTGGTGGGAAGCCCCATGAGAAACCTGTCAGAGGACAATTCACAAACCTGGGCAGAAGAAAAATAAGAAACCTGAGCTTGCTTAATCTGTACAGTGTTACTCCAAATAAATTAACTGGCTTACAGGATACAACTGGTTCCTAGAATGAAACAAATGCCATTTGCAAGGACCTCACAAGAAGATAACAAAGGCTTCAGTGAGCCTGAGTGGGGAAGTTGGAGGCCGTGAAAACGGTGATGACTGCGAGTCCTGAATTACCACAAAACAAGCAGGATGCCTCTCCACAGGGAAAATACACCCAAAGGATCCCACCCGTGTCTTAGTGCTCCATGGACATGTGAAGGAAACAGGTAGCTAGCAGAAGACATGAGAGAGAGATTTAGGTGCAAAGAAATTGCACTTGGCAGTGGTGATGCAAATAGCTCCTTATAAACCTACAGCTTAAAGAGCAATTTTAAGTTTGTTGTTTCCTGCTGTTGCTGTTGGTTGAGGGATGCTTGCGTTCTGTCCTGAAAAACTCTGCTTCTTTTCTGTAATTATAAAAAATAGTGCCTGCCTTGGATGGGAAAAGTGGTCCTTCTGCACAATGCTCCTCTGCACTCCTGCCTCCTTCTGCACTCCTGCCTCTGCTTCAGCATCTCCCCAGACCCTTCCTTGAGGAATCTGCAGTGAATGCCATACCAGCATTTGTCAGCTTCCAACTGTGATCTGTACCACTGTTTCGTTTTGGAATGAGTCCTTCTCTCTGCCCTCCCTATCCCCCTGTAGTTCAGACAATGCAAAACAAACAAGCACAATTAATTTTGCCTTCGGAGCAGCATAGAACCAGGTCGAACAGGAGGGTCAGGTTCTACCACTGCTGAAGCCTTGCCTTAATAGTTTTTTCTCACCTTTGTTTAAATGATGCCTTGAAACATTTCCTGACGAAATGAACTGGGGACCCAAACACCCAGGTACCTCTAAACGCATCACTATGAGAAATCCAGGTGAATATCATCATGATTTTTAGCTAACACAATTAGCTTGGCTGGATAGTTTCTATCCAGAGGGAAAATCAAGTAAGGGCATTTCATTACTGTGGTGTTCTTTGTGTGCATCCCTCACAAACAGTTCATCTCTTTCCCTCTTTCCAAGGTACTCGTTCAGGTCAGACTTCTCTTCACATGTGAGTAGAACAGTGGTAACACAAACCCACCGCAGCACGGTGGGGGAGTGAGGGCAGCAGACCTCCTCGTAGTGCCACCTCAGCCTTGGCTGGGTTTGGTACCTTCTCCAGCGCTGCAGCATCTCCGTTGTTGACACACACAAAAGGAAATGATGGTTTCACCTGAATCACTGTGTGGCAGGATCTCTGACACCGCTTCTTTCTTTCCCTTAGGCAACACGAAATAGCAGGGCTGTCTTCCCTGTGAGCAGCAGATGATTGCTGAATGAACTCATTAGTATGTTTAGGGGGAAGTTCACCTGTGCTGTGCAGAGATGAGTCAGTCTGTGTCTGTCTCTGTATCAGTCGCTGTATCATCGCGGAGTCTGAGACGTTACAGTGACAAAATATCTCATTTAAGCAGGCTGTTATTAGGTAAAGGTTAAAGCAAAGGCTTCTACCCCAACCAGCTTAAACATCTCATTTCAAATAATGAACAACATTATTTTTACTCTTTATGACCTTCCATTATCATGTCTGTTAAAAAAACCCAAACCCATCTTTGAGCAATGGAGGTATGCAGTCAGACAGAATTTGGATGCAGCATATATACATGAAGTCATTCTACTCGGTCCAGGGGAACGTCATTGCATAAATAAGTAATCAGGGACTAAATAAAGGTGCAGTGCAGGTGTCCTCAACTGAATGCCTATCTAAGTAGGAGCAGAGTCATAAACTTCAACACCTTGTAGTTCTTCAGTGTCTCAAATCTGTTAAAAATTATTTTCTTCAGTGTGCCAGCTGGCAATAAGAATTCCACTTTAAAAGAGATCCATGTAGTGCCTTACACTGTTGTTTAATACTGCCTGGGATGCTTTAGAACTAAACTAATTTGGAAAGAAAAACACATCTATGTGGTAAATGCCGGCCCTGACAAACCATTTGTGATACACACATGGAATACTGCTAATGCCTCAGGAATGAAACTCTGCTTCCAAGACGTACCATATTCTGAGGAAATAATGTGGAAAAGTATCATCGTTGTTTGCGTGGTTAATGCTTCTCTGAGAGCACATTATCTGCGATTAACATCGCAGAGCATCCTTAGCAAGGGGTGACATCAAAACCTCCGCTCCAGACCTAAATTACCAGCACTCCCTTACTGCGAGAGGGGAGAGTTGGTCTCTCCTGTGGAAGGAGACCACACCGTGCAGCCAACCCATGTCCCCTGACGGGTTGTGAGTCGCACTCCTTATCTGTTGCACACTAATGTCAGAAGGGAGCAAGGTAGAAAGTGGGACTCTTTAAGGCTGGGGAAAGGATCACCCAAGTGCTGGAGGCAGTTCCTCAGAAGCCAGTGGTGATGTTCCCTTGGTGCAGCCAAGAAAAGGTTGTACTGGGCACTATGCACAACTCTGTGTGCCGTGACTGGAGAGTGCAAGGTGGATTGCATCCTGCAGTACGCTGCATCTCCCACCTGGGCAGTCAGACCTGGCAGCACCTGCTTTCAGCAGCAGAGGACTCTGAAGTGAGCTCACAGGCAGTCTCTGTGAAGTCTAGGGACAATTTCCTCTCAAAACCTATCTGTAAGGCATGTATAAATAAACCACTGCCCAACGTGTGGGTTGCTGTGCCCATTGGCTCTGCTCAGACACACTTCCTCCGACGCAGAGAGGCAGCGGCTGAATGCAAAGGCCTCTGTTCCCACGTCAGCACCTGTAGCTAGTGCTGCTGCACATCCACCTACTGCATCTACCTCCTTGAGGTGTTCCCTCTGTGGGCATTTATGCCAGAAAAGGAATGTAACTTATTTTTATGCTTTTGCACACTAGCAGCTCGACAATACCTTCTACATAAATAGTAAATGTATGGCTGGCTCCTGTTCTTCAGACCTTGTAGAGAGTTTGAGTCGAAAACAAACTGGAAAATACCGCTCCCTTCCCCACACAGGTTTCAATTCAGTAAGCAAGCAGTGTGTGCTGTCTCTAACCTGGAGCTGCTGAAGCCATCAAACTGAAATTAGCCTCCATAGGGGTGAAAGGCAAGTGGCTCCACCAGCCTGGAACTGGCTGCTGCAGATCCATGACCAGTTACAGCACAGTGCAGTTCTGCAGCTTTACTAACTCAAGGCTTAAAAACTTCTCATACTACTGCAAGGCAAACACATCTCCAGCTTATTGGACATGACACAATGTAACCAGACAACACCTTTACACAAATACTTGAAAGCTATTTACGTCAGATATACATAGATGCAAATCCCTCTTCATGGGAAAATAGAGATCTTATACAAATCTCTTTCTAAAAAATAAAATAAAATAAACACGGTAGTAAAAAACTGTAAATTAGTCCATCATAATCTTGAATGTTAAATATAGATAAATACTAACATCAGTCCAAATATGTCTCAAAGATAAGGAGTATTTGGCTTTCTACAGAATGTTTCCATAAAGGATTACAACGCCTCTGTGAAGTACTCATACATTTCACATCCAAGTAATCCTTGGGAAAGAAAGTGTGTTGAGGGCCAGGTGGGGAAGGGAGAACAAACATTTTACTAAATAGAGCAACCAGGATGTAAAGTGTGTGTGAAATTTGGAAACTGCAAGAGATTGTGTACTGGAGGTGTCCCCAGGCAGGTTTTTAAACCTCAGGCTGTGCTTTTCTCTGTCATGTAGGGGTTTTAATTAATGCCTGTCTTCAGGGGAGGCTTTAAGGATATTTTAAATTAAAATCTTCCTTAAGTAGTATTTTCAGAATTTCAGAGGAGCTTTTTCTTGTTTTGTTTTAATGTCAGGTGTTTATAACCCCGCTTTGTGAGCAGACCAAGAGACACATGACCGGTGTGCCTGTGTAGATGTGATCTTCTATGGTCACAGTAACCCCAGGCAGTGTTACAGGCTTGTGGCAGAGTGGCTGGAGAGCTCCCTGGAGGAGAAGAACCTGGGGGTGTTAATGGACAAACAGCCTGAACATGAGCTGTCAGTGTGCCCAGGTGGCCAAGAAGGCCAAGGGCATCCTGGCCTGTATCAGGAATAGTGTGACCAGCGGGAGTAGGGAAGTGATAGTTTCGTTGTACTCAGCTCTGGTGAGGCTGCACCTGGAGTACTGTGTCCAGTTTTGGGCTCCTCAATACAGGAAGGATATTGAGATGCTGGAGCGTGTCCAGAGGAGAGTGATGAAGCTGGCGAAGGGTCTGGAGCACAAGTCCTGTGAGGAGCGGCTGAGGGAGCTGGGGCTTTTTAGTCTTGAGAAAAGGAGGCTGAGGGGGAGACCTCATCGCGCTCTACAACTACCTGCAAGGTAGTTGCAGAGATGTCATGGTTGGTCTCTTCTCTTGGGTGACAAATGATAGGATGAGAAGAAATCGCTTGAAATTGCACCAGGGGAGATTGAGGTTGGATATCAGGAAGAATTTCTTTACTGAAAGGGTTGTCATGCACTGGAACAGGCTGCCCAGAGAGCTGGTGGAGGCACCATCCCTGGAGGTATTTAAAAGGCATGTAGATGAAATGCTTAAAGACATGATCTAGAGGTGGACTAGGCAGGGTTAGGCTGTGGTTGGACTCAATGATCTAACCAACCCAGGTGATTCTATGATTCAACTGTGGCAGCTACACACACTCTGACTCCCTTGGCTGCCAGAGAAAGCACAGTGTGGAACACTATTACTGGCAGCGATGGCTTTAACTTTACATTGAGATACCCTCTGGTAACAGCTCCAATCAGCTGCCTTTTAAATCAATGTGTCCATGTGGGGACTTACTTACAGAGTTTATGGATTCACGGTTTTCAAGGATAATACAAGACTCCTTGGAGCCTCTTTTTTTTTGGAAACAAATCCTATTAAATTTTACCACACAAGCAGCCTTATTCAGGCACTATATAATCATATCCTTCTTTGAGCCAAAATTTGCTTTTAAAACTGCACAGTGACAGCAGATCCCTGGGCGTTTCAAGAACTCAGAGTAAAAGCCATTACACCTTTGTCAGTGCTCCCTGCCATGTGTGTCTGCTTGGTGCATTCCCTATTCATGCTCCTTGTAGCCCCAACAGACCTGCTGGAACAAGGCAGGGCTGGAACAGTACTGTGGTGAGAACACAGCTCTCAAATGAAGGTATCGCAAATTAAAGCATCGCAGACTGGATGTACACCAACACCAGAGGGTACAAAGTATAGGAGCACTACTCTGTTTTTATCTAGTACAGGGAAAATAGGCACCTGTGAAAACCCTGCATCCAAGATGGAATGAGCAACTTGCAGCAACATTCATTTTACATACTTTGGTTTTATGTTAATTTTATTTTTACAGTCTCCCCTGTGCAACACCCAGGTCTCTGTACTGACCTGCCCAGCTACTTCTGTCTTGATGGGAAATGTATTTATGGTGGTAATAAATTATGCTTTCCACCCAGTCTGGCCCATTGTCTGTGAGGAGGCAGTTGTGAGTCCACTGATGCAGAGCTTGGGATTCCTGTGAGCTATGTTTTTTTTTTTTCTTCACCACAGCACAAAAGAGATTTTAGTCCTAAACTGGCAGGGTGGATATTTCAACTGGGCTGTGGGAAAACGTAATAGAGTGAGACTGTTCAAATGACATGGTGAGAACTTCCTCACTGATATGCCTGAGTGCTGAATTGGTGGAACTATTGTACCTGGGGAGGTGAAAGGGTAATTGAGTTTTCATGGCCAGAGAAACATGGCTGTGATGCTACTTTTACAATAAGCAAACCTCACACTGGCAAGAAATTGAAATGTTGCCAGTTTTAAATGATAAACTAGAATTAAATGAAAGCTCACCACTCCCTGAGATCCCTTCTGGTCTGTAAATACCTTGTACAGAGCCCTCGGGGCCCAGCCTGGGAAAAAAAATGCCATAATGTAAGAAAAAAAGTACACCAAGGGAGCAGCACTGCTCATATACTTGAAGTTGTGCAACTGCTGCATTAGGTCCAACATCACTGAAGGATTATTTTCTGAGGATTGTTTTCTCTTTAAGGTAAACACCCAGCTAAATTTTAACTTAATTTAGTCACCTTTTACTGCATGTTTCTGTCCAGGCCATCTGAAAAGCCACAGAACCATTCCGCATGCAAATAACATCAATCTAATAAATTGATGGCATTCACTGGGGGGAAAAAAAACCCTCATAAATTTTAAGATAAAAACCACCTAAAATATGACTTTTTTTTTTTTTCCTTTTCATCTTCCAAGGGGGAAAAGAGAGCTGAATTAAAAACAAACCCTTGTTCAAGTCAGGTCACCATGACACAAAGCAGTGCAAGCCAATAAATCCAGCGATGCTGACAGTCTAGCTTGGCAGCATGCACACAGGCTTTTGAGCCATGGAAAGTTGGGAGGGCTTTGGATGTTGGCTCTGCGGCTGCAAGCTGACTTATCGGAAGGAAGGAGAGGTCAGCGTGCCACAAACCGAGTGTCAGGCAAGAAACACATACTTGGAGCTGCAGCGCTGCATGGGTGGAGTGCAGCCCATCCCCTCCTGCTCCACGGATAAGCTAACCTCAAGCTTGTGCAGGTAGGAGTGTGGGAAGAAAGAGCCCTATGGAATTATTGCTCATGTTACCAGCACGTCACTGTAACGGAAAGAAGTATTTGGGTTTAGTTAGGGGCATGGGAGAGCGGCTGACCTTCCCAATATAGAGACCTATTGCTGTACTTTAAAATAAAACAGAAGGGACTGACTGGTCAGAAAACACAAACTGAAATCTCAGCTTCTCTGCTGTAGATGTAAGGCAAGAAAATATGACCACAGTGCAGCTGCAGGAACAGCTGGAGCTCAGAAATACCTACGCTACAGTTGGTCAGGCACACACACAGCTAGAGCATTCCAGAGTGCTGTGAAATTGATTGGGAATTTCTCAGAGTATGTTTCCCCGGCCATGGAGGATGTGTTCCCAAACCCACACTCCCCTTTCCCTAACGCAGGTTGGCCCAGCTAAGATCTTTGGAAATTAAGTGTTTGACCTTTTGTGTTTCTTCAGGCACAACAGGTACAACCATGAAGCACGCTGGTGTGAAAGAGCAGGACAGCTTGCCGGGGCTGGAGGTGTCCTCTTCTTGGACCTGCATTGTCACAGCTCTGCCAGCACAGCCGGGCCGCTGCAGCTGGGCCCTTCAACCTTCAGAACACTCTTTAAAAGCCCTTCAGAAGCTGAGCACAGTAGAGCTCAACGGAAACAGCTCACTTCATGGTTTTGTGTTTTATCTTCACTGAAGTACTAGCAGAAGGCAATGATAAAGACCTTGGTCAAAAATGCTGCAGCAGAATAGGGGCGCCTTAGCTTCAAATCACACGGCCCGTGAGGCTTGGCCTCAGGCACAGCCGGCATTGCTTCCTGTGAGATGAAGAACTTTTAGTGACAGCTCAGACCAAAGGTATGTCTGTGATCTGCTGGAGATGGCAAGCTTTCTGAGTAGCACAACGGGTCTTAAAATGTAATCAGGCACATCATAGAGTCACAAAGCAAAACAAACAAAAAAATCTGCCCAAACCTTTTATTTCTGTTATTCAAAATGCAACATAAGGAGACGCAGCATTGTTATGCCCTGTTCAGTGTGCTGCAAAGCACACCAAGGACCTGGGAGTCCTGGTGGACAACAGGCTCTCCAGGACCCAGCAATGTGCCCTCATGACCAAGGTGGCCAACAATGTCCTGGGGTACATTAAGAAGAGCGTGGCCAGCAGGTCAAGGGAGGTTATCCTTCCCCTCTACTCTGCCCTGGTGAGGCCTCATCTGGAGAACTGTGTCCAGTACTGGACTCCTCAGTTCAAAAGACAGGAAACTCCTGGAGTTAGTCCAATAAATGTCTACAAGGATGATTAGGGGACTGGAGCATTTCTCTTAATGAAGGAAGGCTGAGAGAGCTGGGGCTGTTTAACCTGGAGAAGACTTGAAATTCTGATCAGTACTTATAAATATCTAAAGGACAGATGTCAAGAGGATAGGGCCAGACTCTTCAGTGGTGCCCCGTGACAGGATGACGGGCAACAGGCACAAACTGGAACACCCGTAATTTCATCTGAACATGAGGAAAAACTTCACTTTGAGGGTGGTAGAGCCCTGGGACAGGCTGCCCAGAGAGGTTGTGGAGTATCCTTCTCTGGAGATACTCAAAACCTGCCTGGACCCAGTCCTGTACAACGTGCTGTAGGTGTTGCTGCTTTAGCAGGGGGGTTAGACTAGATGATCTCCAGAGGTCCCTTCCAACCCTGACTGTTCTGTGATTCTGTGACGATATTTAGACCTATTTGTAAAGCTCCGATCAATCCCCATCCCCACCCCCCTTCCTAAATCTTACAACAAATGTTAATGCAGAGAAATAGAGACAACTAGAGAAGCCTTGTACTCTCTAAAAATCTCAGAGAAAAAACCTCATTAGCTGATGGCTCTGGACTTTGACGCAGTGTTCAACAGTTACAATACATGAGATTCCTACAGGGAAGGCAGCGGTCTGGTGGTTTTGATCACTGTTCATGGTGCCCGTTTCATCCGGAGCAACAATGGTATCAAAGTGGAGACTAAAGGCAATTTTATTAACTGGAAGTTGGAAGTGTCTCAAATTAAACCATTTTTTCTAACTTGAGGCAATCCAGGAATGAATACAGGACTTTCGAATTCATACAGCAACCACACTTACCCAAACCTGTTCTGCCTCAGGTAGTGCATTTATCATGACCATGAAGTTTTGGGAATTTTTTCTGTAAGTTTGAGATCTTCAAGTCAATGTTTTTAACCTTTGATGCCTATTCCCAAAGGACATCTCTTCCTCCTTTTTCATTGTGCCATTGAGACAAATATAGAGCATTTCAGACTGCCATATGTGTGGGACACAGTGACACTGTTTCAGAACTAGGGCGTCAGAGAGTGATCTCTAGTGTGGGAAGGTTCTGTTAGCAGTTTAATCTCAACAGTAACAGTCTGGTTATTCTATGGTAAATCAGGTGGCAATGATTAAATTCCCAAAGAATGCAGTAAAATACTGTTACACAAGAGCAGAGTGGTTGAAACGGAGTGTTTTACTGAGCTCCACAGTTACTGAGTACAAATACAAGGAAAAATAAAGAAAACAAAACTTCGGTATGTAGAAATAAAGAATTTTGTGTTATTTATTAAAGCATAATTGCTTTAAGGATCACGGTTACAAGTCAGACTGTAATGAATATGAAATAAATTGTGTCTCTCTGGGCAGTTAGAAATGACAAAAACTAGTCAACTAACACGAAAGTCTGCTTATACCATTTTATCCAAGGCCACATCTTTGCACCAACTCTAATGGTTTTGTACAACTACATGGGAATGTCTGAAATGTTTTTATCCCCAGTTTAATGTAGCTTCTTCTTGATTTGCTTTAGGGAAACGAACACATGAAGGATACCATTAGATCCACATTTAGTGTTCGTTGCCCACAGCTCTTTCAAGAATCAGGACATGGTTTTTATGAACAACTAATGCTATTTCTACTTTTAATGAGGATACTGAACTTACATCCAGTGAGCCTGTGTTCATGTGACAAGGATACAGACCACGTTACACACCATCAACAGCACGCTGTTGCACAATGGATGCAGCCACCGTGCAATGGGGAAGAGCCAAAGCATACGGCCAGCAAGTACCAAAGTAAGATTCAGCATTTCCTACATTGTTAAGAGAAGCTGCATGTATTTTTAAAGTGATTGGCCAAATTTGTCGTATTTTATTAGACTCATAAATTCTTCTTGTGCTTTATCCATTCTTCTGCTGTTTCAATATATCAACAGTTTACTGCCTGAAATGCACAGGTTGCTTCACGTCCATACCAAAGTAGCAAACACCACCACATTATAATTTTTCAGTATTTCATTTCCATGGTAAAACACGACATTCTTCTTCAATGTATAAAGCAAATTGAGTCCTATTCCTGTTTTACAGTTACCCCAACTATAACGGTGTGCCTTTAAAATATAAACTACGCCGATCCACTAAAGAGTACTGAAATGAGGAAATGGGTCTGAAGGGTATTCAAATGTTTGCAGACATATTTTCCATTTCTTTTTGCATTTAATCTCACTATAATTTGATGTTAATGGCAGTTTGAGTATTCAGCATTGGAATTCAAAGCATTAAGATTATTAAGGGTTGTGGTCAGTGAAAACATTTCTATTTAAAGCTTCTGAAATACAGAATTCTAAAGTCGACAAATTTAAGGCTATAGCAAAGTGATTTAGCTTTAGAAAATAACACAAACCAAAGCTGAGTGGGTTTGCATACACATGACTTCTGGTGTAATACAGGCTGAAATTTTCCTAAGCTGTCTGATTTCTGAAGGAATGCTGCTCCCAATGGCGCAAAACAGTTCAGTGCACTGACCACAGAGTTTGACTGCAGCAGGAGCACAGACAAGAATACAAACGTATATTTAGGGCTAGCACTTTAGTTACAAGGTATTGCAGTGATGTTGACTTGATCCTGGCCAGCTGACTTGGAAAGGATATTTCTGTGAGGCAGATTAGCTAATAAACAGTGAAATATCCGTGAGAAAACGTGGGCAATATTCATTTTAATTCCTCCAAAACCTTGTACTACTCACATGCCCACATGTACCCATGCACTCAATGTACTAAAATAAAAAGTTTACACCATGTTCTACTAGAAATTTGAGACCGTGTAACATGTAAGAAAAACTTATAACTGTTGTTAGAAATCAGGGAAATCTATTCATTGTCATTCTTATGCACATCTAAAAAGCAATCTAGCCAAGTTTACAAAACACTTCTTATGACTGTTGTGATTTTTGCAGTTAAGGAATCAGGTACTCACAATATGTACATCAAGCTTTAATGGCTTGTGTATGTTACAAGTATAAAGCAGTAGGCAGGGTGAGTATGACAAATATACTGAAGTCCTCACATTGCAAAATAAACAAACCAAAAAAAAAAAAAAAAAGGACCCAAAAATCATCTCTATGATAAGAGAAAAGACATTTCACTTTTTGTGAAAGAGAAGAGGTTTCACCATCCCTGCCAGAATCTTGGGTAGCTGGGCAGCAATCACCTCTGACATCATCTCGGGGAATTCAACACTCAGTGCACGGGACTGAAGAAATGTGTTCAGACAGAAGAGATGGAGCTGTTTCACCAGCTGGATTCAATAAAATACAAACACGATAAATCAAGCTAACAGTAATGCAGCCAGGAAAACATGCTGTCAATCACTTATACATCCATCAGCTGACATCATTATGTACCTTCCTCTGTCATTCCCTGAATCAAAAGTGTGGGTACGATGTCATTCCCTATTAAAATATCCTACTCCTATATCATAAATATAGCTAAATGGTTTATTATATAAAAGAAGTGCCTCACTAATATTATAAAGTGTTATCATCTTCCCTGGTGCATGCACTGGGGAAAATTACTAAACAAGTTTTCCATCTTTCATTTTACCCTCATGTCCATCACACGTCTCCACGCGTTGTTTACGATGTGCTAGGCAAACACTGCTCTAAGGGACAGCATGTGCTATTCCCTTGTGAGCCTCATCCCAAATAGGGACTGAACAAAGATCCTCTACAGACCAAACACTACCCTAACCATCACTTTGCTAGTTATTTTGCAGCAGCCCTTCCTCCTTCCCTCCCACTCTCCCTCTAAGGCTGATTTACTTTGAAGTATTTGAATGAAGAGATTGACTCATCCGAACAGGTTCCTTGAGCCCTGGGTTACCATGTGTAGTATGCTGGACGGGACTTGTTTTGGCGAGTAAAAGGTGACTGAGCTGACAGTAACTGTACCAGTTATGTTACAGAAATAACGAAACACAGCAGGAGCATTCAAATGCTTCTGTCTAAAACACTTAAATCATCTTACATACCATATAATAGATAAATAATAAAACAGTAAATATTGAGGCTGAATAATTAGCTATCCCTTCACACTTATATGCACTGAAGAAATAGGTGTTTTTCTTTTGTTTGATTCTTTTGTCTGATTAGCCAGTTTCCATAAAATCACAGCTAAGAAATGGTAGCACCTTGTTACATAAACAGCAAAACACACAAGTCAACTTACATCATGCATGGAATCCATCAGTTTTGTAAGCTGATAGAAACGTTGTGAGTTGGCCACAACGCCCTTCTGGCGCAAACCAATTGCCTTCACCAGTTCTCTAATGTAACTCGTTCTCATCTCATCAAATTGGCTTTGGCTCCTTAGACCTTCCAAAGGAACTAGAAAGGAAGTTAACACTTGTGTTGCAATTTATTCTGCAGGCAATAAGAGAAATTTAAAGCACTGGAATGATTTATAGTATTTCAGACTATGCAATGCAACTCATCATTAGATGCCAAGTACTTCTTCCCATTCAACAGTTACTCCAACAAGCAATACAATTAGTCAAAACGATATACCAGAAACAATCAGTCAACTGTGATAATTGCTGATGTCCAGAAATAGCCTTAAGCTTCAGCTACACCTGCCTGCTGAAATGAAGATCGCTAAAAGAACCACTCCTGTCCCCAAGGAAAGATCTATGGACTGGCTCATATTTACACTGCTGAGGGCCAGCCCTCTCACCAGCAGGTTTATGTTAGAGAGATCTAGCAGGAGTGCTTCCAACTGGAGTCAAGGGAGGAACTAAGGACTCACAAGGATCATAGAGAGCAAAGCACCCAGGGCTCTGGCCCCCTTTTGGGACCTCTTTCACTTAAGAGAAGAGATGCACTGTCAGAGTACTAAATGCAAACAGCTTTTAGAGAAATTAGCATGGAGCAGCAAATGGTAAAACTCACTCTTCTCTTAGTGGCCAGCTGTGAGGACCCAAATAAGGACATGGAGAGAACACTGAGAGACCAACCTGTTAGTGACTAGCAGTGATAGGACCACGTTTGATCACTGATGAGAAGTGTTGGTAGCAGTGTAAGGAAACAGGCATAAGCTCTAGACTCGACTTTCCTTGATTCATCAGAGTGTAACACACAAGTCTTACAATTCATGTTGTTAAAGGCAACTAAGAAATTAAAAACTTGGAAGAAATATTCCCATCTTGCAATCAAGTCTGAATCCTTGCTTTGCTACAATAATCACATATTAAACACTGTCTTGTTTCAAGCACAGTGTTTTCAAAGGAGCTGTTAAACTTCTTCCCCTTTCCTTTCTCTCTTGACAAGGACATTTTACTCTGCAAGGTCACATTTAACATTTCAGATTATGCCAGCAAGCATGAGGCCAAGGGTCCACCTCACCAAACTTACACATTTTACAGTACCAGCATCTCCACTGGGGCTAGATACCACAGCTCGCTGCAGTTTTAGTGGGAAAGATCAGGCAAGTCTTGAGCACAAGGCATGCTCACTAGCTTTGGAAAGAGATGAATTATGCTGCAGAGATGCTTATTTTTCTCCATGGATGAAAAAAGAATGTCATGGGGACTAACTCACAGAGTTAAATAAATCACATGGTAGCTATCTAGGTATCTAGTCCATCTTCAATCTGTACGAGACCATGACAAGTATCAAGCCACACCAGATTTCATTTGTCTCTCTTTTTAAAAATGAAATAAAACTGATGTTTGTTCATAATAACACTGACTTAATCACCTAACTTCTAGGTGATTTTTCACTTTCTGGAATTAAAAAATAACTATATAATGTGTGTGCTGACTCTCTATACAGCTGGATAGCTAAGAACGGAATTCTTAAAACAGAAGGCACCTAAAAAGGAGATGGCTGCACAGGGGTTGGACTTAAACCCATTCCCTGAAAGAAAATCAGGCAGCAAACCCTGCACCAAAAGAAGCACTGTGGTCTGTTTGGAAATCATAAACCCTGTTCTGAAATCAGCTGCCTAAGTCAAGTCTGGTTCCTCAGAAGAACATGAGGGGGAACGAGACTTTTCAGGCAGATTAAAACTGTGTCACCTCCATCCCAGCGAGAGATACAACAAAGATGATGAGGGGACTGGAGCATCTCCCTTATGAGGAAAGACTGAGACAGCTGGGTCTGGTTAGTCTCAACAACAGAAGACTGAGAGGAGGTCCAATTAATAATTATAAATACCTAAAGGGCAGATGTCATGAGGATGGGGCCAGGCTCTTCTCAATGATGCTCAGAGAAAGGGAAAGGGGCAATGGGCACAAACCGGAACACAGAAAGCTCCATCTCAAGATTAGTAACTTTACTCTGAAGGTGACAGAGCCCTGAGACAGGCTGCCCAGAGAGGCTGTGGAGTCTCCTCTAAGATATTCAACACCTGCCTGGACCCAGTCCTGTGCAACCTGCTGTAGGTGATGCTGCTTTAGCAGGGGGTTGGACTAGATGATCTCCAGAGGTGCTTTCCAACTCCTACTGTTTTGTGATTCTGTGAATAACAGAAAAGCAGAAGCTGAAACCTCTACTCTACTGGAGTTAAGCAGAAGTGACTTGTTTTACTGGAACAGGCTTCCCAGAGAAGTGGTGAATGCCCCGTCCCTGGAAGTGTTCAAGGCCAAGTTGGATAGGGCCCCAGGCAACCTTGTGTAGATCCAGGCCTGGAGGTTGGTGGCCCTGCCTGTGGCAGGGGGGTTGGAAGGGACAGTTCCAACCCACACCATTCTGTGATTCTATGATTCACAGGAGACTGACTGAGAGAGGAAATGATCCAGTTTGTCAAGGATGTGTCTTTCTCTGTGCCTCCTCAGACAAGTTCATGTGTGGGGGGAAGGAGGAAGACACACATACAAAAAACAGCAAGTTTACTAAGTACTGAGATGGCTATGGCAGTCAGGTTTGGATTTCTCACTAAAACAGAACTCAAATAAAACCAGAAACAGAGTATAGAAATTGTGACTGCTTCCACAGAAAGTATGTTTGTAACACTACACCTACTAACAGCCTACGCTTCAGGGGTGCCATATGATATTCCTTATGGCAGCTAATGGAAATGAAATGCTGGACGAGCTGGACCTTTGGTTTCTCTCAGTACGGCCTCTTAAGTCCAGACTCAAAGAACGTATCTGAAAGTGTGCCTGTCACATCTGCATCAAGGCTCTGAATGGAAGAATTCTCTGTTGTGGAGAATGCAACGTGCTTAGGAGAAATACGGGCAGAAATATTCGCTGTGGGGAAAAGTTATCTCCCGGACAAAGAACAGCTTCATTTTCAAAGCCTAGATGGTTCTGGGTTGGTCCAACAGCAGAATTACAGACACTTATGAATAACTTTTTCAAGTAAAGTAACATTCTGACGGAATTTAGGGTAAAGTGAATGCTCTGACTTAGGGTTCTAAAAAAGCAGTTAAGTCTTTACATTTCCCTTGTGAATTAAGTTAAAAGATCTCTTCCAGCAGTGCATGGCCAGTTTCCCAGAATTCTGCAAAAGCACTGTCACATTCCCATCTAATCACAAAAAGCTATTTATCTAAGTGAAGAATTACAGTGCTTTACATGCACAAATGTAATCTGAACACAGGTAGCTCAAATGCTCCTTCCCCTTGAACGTATGTAAGGAATGCGGATGCTTTTATTCAGAGGCAAGGATCTCAGGCAACAAGATTTTGCAACTCCTCTAAATCAAAAGTCTGGGAAGTGTTAGAGCTAGAACTGAACTTACTATAGGCTTATTTCTCTTTTTTGGCATCATTCTACTTTCTTAAATCGTAGGCTTTCTGAACTATTCATAGTATTAATTCTGAAGTGTATGTGGCCTCTGCAAGACGGAGCCCTGTTCTGAACTTCTGGGGCATTGCTACAACACAGCATGTTACAGATAGTAAATAAGGACCTGTAAAATGGAAACAGTTGCAGAAAATACAATTGTTGGTCCATGTTTTGCGAAGGCTAATTCTTCTCTCAAGACAACTTTAAAACTGTCACAAGTTCAACATAAAGAAAACATCTAAGCCACAAGCAAATTCAATGGAAAAACTGTAAAATAAAAAATAATGTTAAAAATTAGGCCAGGGTCTCCAATCAGAATTAGGAATTTCTCAAGACTGAGATTTAGTTATGGTTCATAAAAATTGCTTTTTCTTTGAAATCATATAAAAAGTATCAAACAGTTCATCTACACAATAAATCAAATAGAAGACAGAACGAGGCACTACAAGTTCAGATTTGATTTACTGTTAGTATATGAAACATTGAGATGGCCATGCTGTCACTTTTGAAGAGGATTAAGATGAACACTATGACTAAAATAAAAGCAGTCTTAAAAAAACCCACTTTATACAACAATGAGGTTGTATGTTTTTTTGTAAATAATTTTGTGGAGTTGTATTTATACAGTACCAAACGTTTACTAAATGTCTCAGCAACAACGGTTAGGTGAGTTCCTTTTCCCAAAGATCTGACAAATTGTTTTTTCCTACAAGACAATAAGTGCAGGAGAGAACAAAAAGCAAAACTCATCAGAGCAGGTAGAAATAATTTAAAAAACAATCAAACAAGCTTGTTTATTTCACATACATAAACATATCATCTTAAAAATGAGTTTCCAAGGGCAATGTGGTAGCTAAAAAATGGAAGACTGATGAATGCTGTTAAACTGATGCACTTGTAAATGAGAGGGACTGGACCAGTACAATGTTATTTTGAATTTGATTTGAATTTTGTGGGACAGAAATGAAGAACTGGAATATCACAAATGTATCTGAATTTCACTGAAATGTAAAACTTCCCTCTAAGGTTCACATAGACAAGGGAGTTCATTTCATGATGTAAACAAGGTAAAAGCATTTAAAACAGGAATATATTCAAATTCCAGCAAAGTAACTGCAGTTATGTTAGAGAGGGACTTTTGTCCACATTATTTTTCTTGCTTCAGCAGAGTATATGATATTCTGCTGTTATTTTAGTAACTTTTGTGTTCATATGAGCTAAATTTAAGCTACTGCTTATGCCCTGCAGAGACCAAGTTTTTTCTAAGCACGAGCTTATGGAAATACCGGCCAAGTACAGCTTAAAAGGGAATAAATTTTAGTTCCTTATTTTTTACTGAAACTTTGCACAACCAACAACCAGGCTATGCCAGAGTTCCACGTCTCTTCTCCAATATCATAAATGTGTAGAGAACCAAACTCCAACAGTCTTCCAATTCTATTCCTCGGAGGTGCCTTTTCTCAGTTTTTATTTGTGTACCCGCAGCTAACAGTTACTGCCTCAGCAGATGTGCTTTCTCGTATTTGAGAAATAGTTTTGGAAAATAACTTCATCAACTACCCCGTTTCCCAGTTAAAGCAGAATGCAGCTGCATGCTGGATTCTTTAAAAGATCTGTATAATTAAAAGTGACCATGGATTACGTTTGAGAGAAACAAACCAAAGAAAAAAATTCCATTCATTTATATCAGTGCTAAACTTGACCTACTTCTAACTGTAAAAAAATGGAATAAATGTTAGCATTGTTTGCCATGTCCACCTCCCAAATTCTTTCAAGTAAGCATGCTTTAAATTCTTGGCCAAGATAAAGTCCTCAGTCCTAACAATTTATTAAATATTTTTATATATTCCTAATGCTTGTAAGGTTGGTTTGTGGTTTTTTTTAATCTACATAGAGACATTTATGCTGACGAGCTTCCAGGCAGAAATGCTGCACGCTTGGTTTGAAAATGTGCTACAAAGTATAGCTACGTATCAAAGGGGATCCAGCATTTCCCCAGTGCCTTTATATAGAATAAAACCAACAATGGATCACAAATTATGTTCCTTATAAACCCTAGGAAAAATACTTTTAGGTCTTGGAATACTAACATTCCTCCTAAAGAAGCTTCCATCTGTTAAGCCTGATAGCTTAACAGTTGTGAAGTTAAACAACACGGTACAAAACTCTTTTAGTCATGACATGTTACAAAGAAATAGAAGAACCTACTTGTGTTGAGAAGTAACAGTGCTTTCATACAGAGGAACTCTTCTTGGCTAACCTGAAGTCTGACAAATTCCTGTGGGAGTTGCCACATGGATAGACACAGGGAATAGAACGATGATTCTTTCATCCTCTGTCTTACACCCAGAAAAGGTAAAAAAAAAGATAAATTAAAAAACATGAAAATGAAGAAAATAAACAGCTCCAGTACTATTTTCTTGAGGAAAATGCCTTTTTAGCAGTTTAATTATCACATTACAGAAATTCAAGAAAGAAGTTATACACATAAACAATTTTCTGACTTTTTTGTACATACACTAGTTCTTTATTATGATGAATGTGCTATTATTTTGGATGTTCAATCTGTTACTGCTGCACAGAAAAAAAAAATACAAACAAAACTTTGGAGACTATCAAAGCTGAATGCTACCCACCAAAAAAGATAATTTTTTTGTTAGGTAAAAATACCCTAATAATTCAAGTTAGGGACTTTCCTCTGCTTTTAAATTTGATAGATTTTTACATTCTCTGAAAATATTTTGAAGCATAAAATTGAAGATAAGCCTAAAAGTTTATAGAAAACTTGTTCCTAGGTTATGCAAAAATGTCTGCATCAAAATACTTTGTTGCAAGTTTAACAGTGTACTGCCAACAGTGCTGGCATTATTTTGTAGCATCCTGTCATTAAAGAAACAGTTTAAAATGTTAAATGTAAGTATAAACAAAAAAGTATTTAAGGTAGACACTAGTACAGCGTTATCTAAACTCCTGCAGAAGTAAACAGGACAAATCACACAAGGAAATACATAAAACTGTTTAGTTTTTGCTGCACTTCAATCTTATGTTTCTTTTTCAGATTTTGGTGTACTATTTTATTGCATTTATTTACTGGGAAGGCAGTTTTCAAATGAAATCACTGCAACAGTAACATTTCAAAGTTTGTAAACTAAATCACATTCATTGTACATTAACCTGAAGATCCAATAACATGGCCTAATTTTCCAAAGCTGCATCCCAGTCCAGATAAATTAGGTACAACAATGGCAAGACTAAATTGTGCCTGTCCCCCCTAGGAAGTTCAGATCAGCATTCCAACCTGACTGCAGATAGTACCCTTAACAATGAAAACAGAAAGTATTTTCCATGAATGAAAGACTTCAGTCAATGAACAGAGGGTTTTTTTCCTTCTGTTATTTCAAGTGTTACTGTTATCTTAAATGAAAATTATTTCATCTTTGTTCAATATCTGCTATCTCACATCAGCTCTTTAATGACTTAAACGTAGAAATTTAATCTGTTAGATCTGAAAGGTCTGGTTACTTCTACTTTAAATCTCCCTTCCTCTTCCTTTCTGATAATCTCTACTCCAAAGTGGTATCTATGAAGGGTAACAGCAGCTTTTTAGGATATGCTTAAAAGCTGTTCTTTGTCATGTATTCAGACACTGTGAAGTGCAAGTAGAGTAAATCCTTGTAGGGTTTTAATACCGGTTCATTAATTAATTGTCAAATTAACACTTCTGGCTTTACTGGTCTGAAATTAATGCTACCACACAAGTCCTCCTCAAGGAGCACTACAACTCAGCTCACCAAATGGCAGATTGGCTGTCAAACAATCTTTGGTTTGTGGTTTCATGGTCACTTTGAAACAACTCAAGTGTGTGTTGCTTCTCTGGAAGGAATTTCCATTCTCGCTTCCCACCTCCAGGTGTGTCCTCCTGCTATTCTGGCATCAGTGCTCGCATGTACATGTGGTAAGTCAGATTTGGGATCACTTCCATCTGCTAATTAATGTTTTATTCTGGGGTATTCCTCAAGTACAGCATTTCCTTATCTGTTTGACAGTGCAGTCAGATAATGTTTGATCCAGCTTATGTGAGATCACAGGGGTCTCAGGGCAGGGAGGCAGGTGGACCTGACATTTTTGGCTGTGTTCAGCACTTACCTTTGCTTAAAGTGATCATTAAAGTACAGTCTTAAGACATCACTGAAGCCAAGGAAGTTGCTTGCTTTCTACTCATCTAAAAGTTAACTTATTTCCTAATAGATAGTTGCAGTTATGATTTTGTGTTCCAATTACTTTTTATGTCTAACTTTGTTTATAATGTTTCTAATACGACCTTGATGAGATGTTCTACAACCAAGAGGTGCCAGTGCACCTCTTTCTTAATGGAGAAGATCTTCAGCCACAAGCAGGGCTATGAATCAGGGTTCACATATCTCAACCCTATTCTTGAAGAAGGTCTTCTTCACAAGGTGGCAGCAACTGTCCAAGTAAAGGGTAATACCCCAAGACATGACATTACTGCCTAAAGCCATTTCATTCTGTGATTCTTCTGAATGCAACCATGAGATAGGCTACACTGGGACAGAATACACTCAGAGGTTCTCTCAATCTCATACCTTCAAAGTATTTTGATTTGTACGGCATAATTAATACAGAACTTCACTGGCAAGACCTTCATGTCTATACATTTTAAATTCCAGTGCCTAAATCTTCTGCAAAGCCACCCCTGAATCCTTAAACAGGTAGGCCTTACAAGAAAACCTGTTTTACTCTTCCATTGCACTTCACAGTACATCTTTTAAGATTTTGAGGAAAAAATAACTAAGATAAACATATTAAGGAAAAATAAATGGGGAGATTAAAGTATGGTGCACTGTTCCTGGAAACCTCTCACGTATTACAACCAAACAATCTAAAATTAATTTGCAGATCTTATAAACTGACAAGGGCCGAAATGAAAATTATCTGAATTCATCAGCACAGTGAAGGAAAATCTGAGCCAACAAAACCCTCTCCAACCAGAAAAGAACAGCCGCACAAATTATATCCTTAATATTCAAATTCCTTCTTCCTAAATTGCTACGATTTTCTAACAATTAAATGTACTTTAGAAATAAAAGGTTTTATCAGAAAGTCAAAACTGAGTAGACTACATACAATTCGAAAAAGCACCCAGAAAACAATGACCAAAGAAAATCCTACTTAGGTCCACTTATTAAACATCAGCTGCTGTTTTATTTAGATCAATTCAGTTAAGTTTTCTTTTTTATTATTATTTTTCTCATAGATAATTAAAATATGGTTTGCATTGCATTTGTTTGGCGCTGTTAACAGAATATTTGGGACTCACACAAAACCCTTTCCCAAAATTACTAAACTTCAACATGATCAGACAACATTCCTCTGCTGTTCATTTTGAAACAGATCAAATAATTAATGAAGTCGTGGCATCAATTATGTCACATTCTCATTGACACAAATTAATTCAAAATGCCACCTGCAATATGCAACGGCAGAGTCTACTTACTCATTTAGAATCAGATCTGGAGCAAAATACAACATCTGACCACTGACATGTTTGTATGATCTCCATCCCATTGCAAAAACCATTAGACTCATCCATGAATACTGGATGAGAGTTATCTGATCATCAATATGCAAGTTCCGAAATCCTAGAAACAGAATCAAAAGTTAAAATACGTTATAATTCTCATTAGGCATCAGTTGAGTAGGTATTCTGAGTTGACAACACTGAGCTATATAACTGAGAACACCTACAAAGACAAGTGCTTTTGGAGATGTAGCCCTCTGAAGTTTGTGACGTTTAAGTAATAACTGTCTTGCTTTGATAATTAACTCGTCTTTTTGTTCTGATCCATTATTTTCATATGATCAAACCAGAAGTAACTTTAGCAGTCAAGAGTGGCTTTTTTAGGAAACAGGAATACATCTTATTATCCTTTGGTAAAAATAGGACAGTTCCTAACTTTACCTCTGTAGTCAAATCTTATTCAATATAGACAGCTTGGACTTTAGTGTTCTTAACAAGAGATATAGTTATAAAACACTAAACAGCCACCTAAGAGTATCTTCCTTGCATTTAACTGGAGAGTACTGAGTTGTGTGTTTGCCTTTGATATCATTTGCTCTTTGGTAACTTTAAAGATTGCTATGGAGTATCTGAGTCAATTTAACAGCTTCCTGCCACTGAAAACAGTGGTCCTGTTCTTCATTACCTGGTCCTGTTACGTACTTCAAGCAAGCTCTGCTACTCATGCTGCCTGCTGTTCAGTGAACTGGTTCAGCTCATGAAGCTATGAAAAAATAGGCTTTTCCTTCTCACAAAATCAGATGAATCAGTTCAACCAAAAGGTCTGACAAATGCAAGCTGCAATGGGGAAGTGCAGTGACAGGCACTATTCTTTCCTGAAGCAGTGAAGTGTCAAACTGAGCTCACATGAAATCATATTTCCTGGCTTTGTGGACATTAAACTGATTTTTATATATCCCAGGATCAGGCCCCTACAACTATGCAGTGCATGTACATAACATGGATTTTTTCTGGAACCTAGTCTTGGATCTTGATAGATTCAGTTACTTCTCATTACCAGTCCACCTGTGAGCTGCTTAGTCCTAACTGGTACTGTGTATTACGATTTTTCTCTGTTGCTTTCAAAAACTGATTTAAGTAAGAATAAAGAATATGCAGAAATAAAAGCATTTTTTCATATCAAAAGAATGAGTAATAGAGTAGAAGGGGGTAAGGTGGAAAGGCTGCTATAATCACAGAATCAGAGTCTAACGTTAGAAGTTGGAAGGGACCTTGAAAGAGCAACCCCCCTGCCAGAGCAGGATCACCCAGACTAAATCACACAGGAACGCATCCAGGCAGGGTTTGAATGTCTCCAGAGAAGGAGACTCCACAACCTCTCTGGGCAGCCTGTCCCAGGGCTCTGTCACCCTCACAGCGAAAAAGTTCCTCCAGCTTGCACCCGTTGCCCCTTGTCCTATCTCTGGTCATCACATATATAGTGATTGCATATAAGAACTCTTTGGACTTCCTTTGTTTTTCAGAGTGAATCTAAATATTTAGATGTGCTCTCCTTTTAAAATGTATTTTTGGTGTAATTTTAGAATTTGTTAAGAATTAATTAACAGGCAGCCAATAATACTCTCTTCCTATGACATACTTGCTTAACTAGAAGTCAGTACATGTGAGTGCTATTACCTGGTAGCAGTTTAGACCACTTGACTACACAAAGAAGCTGCCTCTCACAAAGATGATTTAGACTGGTCAGCAAGGAACTTGGAGTTTCAGGTTTTGTATTGTCATAACCAGCATAGACAACTTCTGGCTCAATGCCTCGTAGGACACTTATCATTGGGGGAACAAACTGTATCTCTTGATTTGGAGAAAAGGACAGCCTTTGGGTTAGAGATTGGCTTTCATCTTGCAGGGTTGCTGGCTGCTGGAGTGCAACATCTAATGTTCTCACGACCTTAATTTTGTTAAACTTCTTAAATTTTCGACCTGAAAAAGAAAATTGTTGATCTGTTAAAAAGAATTAGCCAGAAACATTAATATTTCCCAGTAGTGTGGGATTACAATTTTGATCTATACAAGGAAACTAGAACTGTCTTCTGAATATTTTTCTATTTTTGACTACTTATATAATTAAGAAATAATGGAAAATTCTTAAAGAGTTTCTCCTTTCATATCCTCTTCCCTTCACTAAGAGATGAATGGCACCCACCCATTAAAATTATTGCCACGAATTCCAGGTTACAGTAACCTCATGAAGTGTTTTCTGGTTCAGTTCCCACTGTTCCATCATACACCGAGAGCTGAGCCAGCTGGCTCTACAATCCAGCTCCTATCCAATGTTAATTAAGGATACTGTTTCTTTTTTCTTCCTAATATTCAGAAACAAAACTGCTAGTAATTAATTACTACACACAGAAATTCCTTTCCTTCAGTTCCATAGAAACATTTCAGTCTCATGGCTAAATTCTATTTTGATGATCTGTTTTACCAAACAGAAAACAGTGTTCAGGGGGTGAATGAAAAGCCAACAAATAGTGCAAACCCCCATGTCAACGCTTACAAAACTCTTTACTTTCTAGAGAACAATTTCATTTGCTTAGTATCTGCAGTTCTTATTTCCATATTGCAGTGCCTTGAAGAACATTAACTAAAAAACCCCCAATAATAAAGAGCTGAACAGCCTTCCCAAAATAAGCAGAGATACTGCATCTGTACAGCTATGCAAACATGCAGAGCTCTAGATAGCAACTCTTCAAACTTCTTTCATGGAAAGTCTGAAGGCGCAGCTTGTAGGCACAGAAGAGCAAATCTGAGGCTGGAAGACAGAAACCCTCAGCATCATCTTATTATAGTATGGATGTCACTAGAGAGGCAAATCCATGAAGAGGTGGCTGGCATGGAACACGTGCGCTATAAATGGATGCTCAAAGGTGGTAAAAACCCTGTTTGATCATTAACATTCCTCAGTTCTGCCAAAAAAGGGCATCATAAGAAATAAAAAGATGATGAAGATACTGGTATATGTGGTCTGATTTGCATGACAGTGGGACAGTATGAGAGATGTAGCCTGCTTTCAAACAAAGTGTAGATCATTCTGCTGACACAAATAAAAAATTCACATTTCAACCTTAAAGAAAACAATAAGGAGAAGCACATATATTTTTACTTATTGAGGTGTCTCATGCTTTAACAATATTGCAGTGCACTGTATTTCACTGGTTGAAAAGAAAACCCATGCCTATCACTTAACCACTGAGAAACTCCATTATAAAATGGCAACATGCAAAAACCACTCTAGAAGCACAGGAGGAGAAATGGAATAGAAGCATAGTTCTATGCATCTACTTGGCTGCATTAAAATCCAGTTCATAATGGGCATATCAAATTGTCTTTTGAAAAATAGTACTTTTATTTAGAAAGGAAAGATTAGACAAGGGAACTTATCACATCCTAAAGGAAGAAGACAGTCTTTTCTCTGTCTCTTACCTCCTTTTTTGTCTGTTTGTTTTCATTAGAGGTAGTGCTCTGCTGTCAGAATGCTACCAGTGCCACACAGAGGCCCTAGAACACTGAAGTAGAGAAGTACACCTAAACTTCTGCACATGCTCTGAATCCCTTCTCAACTATTAATGGAAGGAATCAAGAGGTGCTAGCACAGTCAGACTTATTTCTTTCCTCCTTGGAAAGTCCCTGTCTTCAGGGGACTTCCCCTATGCACAAGATCAGAAAGCTTTGACAAAAAACGGCTTTACATAGGAACATGCCTATTTCATTTTTTTCAGCTGCTCCTTTATCACAGAAGATAGAAAATTTTATGAAAATCCTCTGTCTCCATTTTGAAAGACGTAATATGTACACTTTAGAGAATTAAATTGACCTTTTCAAAGCATTCAGTAGAACATGGGAAGCAAAACTTCAAGGAAGATTAATACATCAAACATGGAAAGGTTTCTTATGTTATTTCTAAATATTTTATACAGAAAAAAATTGTATTAATTATTCTTGATGTACACTGGGATCACTGGAAGCAGAATCAATCCTCTTTATGAACCAGACAGGATTGAACAGAATCTAAAAAGCCAAAATCTTCTTAAAAAAAGAATTCTGTGTTATGCCATCATAGATATGCATGTTTATGCATTTCACATACAAAAAAAGGAAGCTGCACACACAAGTGCGAAACTTCAATTTAAAATAAAGAACTAGTTAAGGTCCAAAGGGAGCATACTAAAAAAAAAATTCAAGAAACATGTGTTATTTCTAGTACAAATATGAGTGATGGGCTCTTTGGTAACACTCATCACCCAGTGAAGTCAGGGGTCACTCTCCCACTAACTTAATTCTGAGTGTAATTAGCTTAGTATGAGGTGTCCCAAGAATCTTATGGTCATTTTATCACTTCTGGCAAGAATACAAGTATTTCTGATTAGAGACTCCTTAGTAAAGTACAAAACACAAACTTACACCTTATATTACGGCTGAACCAAAAAAAACCCAAACCACAATTACAGGCAATATATTATGACATGAGATCGAGGGCCAATTTCTATTGTAACAAAGCTATACATAGTCCTAAACACACTGAGAATTTCCCACTAACGATTGTTTAGGCACGAAGGAAAACAGAACTGAACAATGCATCTGATCGTTCATAAATAACCATTTCAGGTATTTTCTGAAGTAATGGCTTCAGATATTTTTACAGTTCAGGGAACAAGTAAAGAAAGAAACCAGAGTGCTTATCACATGGAAATGTTAGTAGTTAATAAGTACCCATGTTTCCAAGTGATTAAATGTATCAGAATTAATGTCACACTGGCTTGCAGAATTGCCTGTGTGTTTATTTCTAATTATGTTGCCTAACAGCCACCAGTAAAGTAACTCTACTTGTTGCCTGTGTACTGGAGAGGTGACTAGTAATAACTCGCAGTAAACTTTCCCATCTACCACAAGGACACCATGTCAAATCAATGCAAAGTCTTATAGACATACAGAAAACAACAGAGGCATGACAATAGCTTTGTTTTTCAATTGCTGCTTACAAGAACATCCAGGTAATATGTTACTGTAAGACAAACAAATGTCTCCTCTTAGTCCTGTAATGTGTAGAGATAACTGATCTGCTCTGGCAAGTATTCATCTTAATACTAAAACCCTTCTGTGCGTATTTAAACAGCACCCCTTTTCTCTGTAACATTTTCATTAATTTAAGACAGCCAAGCTCTCCAGTAGTTTCTTAGTACTCACAGTTCCCTTGCCCTCGATTGCTATAAATAGCATGTATATAGGGTTTGTGTACTACACGTACCTAGAAAACACAGAGAATTTAAAAAATAAAATCTATTTGATCTCATCGCCAAATACATTATGGTTTTATCCTTAATATGTAATTCTGCATTTTAATATTCTTTTAACTAGGTAGAGAGAACCACCCTGTCAATCAGACAGTAACAGACATTTCATATTAAAATGGCTAGTAAAAGGCTAACATCTTACTATCCTTCTCCACACCCTGTCATCAGGTGAAAAATGTCAATGATTTATTATTCTTGACAGAACACTATGGCTCTGACTTCAAGGTCACTATGCTCTTATGTTTTGTGCACGAGAACAAGCTGTGTACACCTTAAGGAGAGTGCATATAAAATAAAGGAACAAAGTAGCAAAGCAGAAGTAATACATCTTGATTTTAACAAACCCTTTGATGCTACCTCGGAAAATATTACCTGGAAAATTAATTTAAATTGCCATGTGGACTGAAAGCTGACTGAAACAATGAAGAAAGCGATAATTCAGCGATACAGAACAAGGATTCTGTGACACTCGGCCTGGGAAAATGAGATTGTCTGATAGGAAATAAAAAAGCTGGGTATTTGTTTATTCCAGTACCTGACACAGCTACCTGCTATCCCATTTGGTAGAAGATTTGAAAGGTGATAGATTAACATGTCCAGTTATGAGCTGATAAAATTCAAAGATATTTAACACTCACACAGAGAATGATCATTAAGGAATTATGAAATACATGTTTTCATTCATACTTACTTTGTATATACTAAGGAAGAAGGAAGAGCCCATTTAGTGAAACAAGTTACTAAAGCTATTTGTTGCTATCCTATATTTTACTAACAACTGATTTAAATTTATTTTAAAACAACTTAGCTTCATTTAATTGCTTTGAAATTAGGGTCAAAAAATGGAATTGCTGTCACTGAAATATAATCTTATTCTCCACCTATACAGTTGCCACTCTCCAACACTCAACAGAAGATAAGTATATTTCTCCCAGCAGTAAGTTTAATTACCTTAAGAAGAATTTTAACAACCTTACAGGTAGCATCCTGTAAAATCTTAAAGTCTTTCTCACCTTTGTTAAGTAATATTCAAGGTTTGTTCAGTAACTGAAGGCCACCCTTAAGAAACTAAGTAGCAAGAGTAAGAGAACAAAAGTAAATCTATGTTAGCTTCTGAATGGCAAAAACCAGAAAGTACATGCACAAAAAAATCTTAAAGTATAAACACAGGAAAAGATTTAAAGTAGTGACAATTCTGATTCATAAAATACTCAAAGATGTATCTAAGTATGTAATTTGTTCCACAAATTGGAAATGTCCTTATGGACACTTAGATCCTGGGAAAAGTTAGCTAAACTCAGGAGTATGCTGTCTATGAATCACACTGTGTTATCAGCACAGCAAGTCATGAGTAGGAAATACTGCTCGTGGGATACAATAAAGGAACTATAAGAAATGGCAACAGAAAAAATAAGGAAGAAGACAGCAAGAGCAGAAAGAGCATTATGGCTGAACAATCCATTCAGTCTTTTTGTTGTTTCAGATTTTAAATCCTCATTTATAAATAGTATCAACTCACTCTAGTTTTCCTCTCCATTTTTGCCTACATTTGTCTTTTCTTCCCCTTCCAGTATTAAGTACTCCATTTCAATCAGCACAGAGTAATTACCTTCCCAATCGCCCCCAAACTGTTAACATCCCTAAAAGCACCTGAAATACTACACTCAACCTGATGCAGCTAAGAAAAAACAAGAGAAGCCACAGCCTTCGCTCCATGTGTTTCCTTCTTTTCCACTGCCTCAATGTTTCCTTCCTTCCTTTCTTCCTTCCTTCCTTCCCTTCCTTCCCTCCCTTTCTCCCTTTCTTTCTTTTTCTCTTCCTTTCTTTTCTTCCTTCCTTCCTTTCTTTCTTTTTCTTTCTTTCTTACTTCCTTTCTTCATTTCTTTCTTCCTTTCTTTCTTTTCCTTTTTCTTTCTTTCTTCCTTCCCTTATTCCTTTTTCTTTTCTTTTTATCTTCCTTTCTTCCTTTCTTTCTTTTCTTTCTTTCTCTCTCTCTCTCTCTCTCTTTCTCTCTCTCTTTCTTTCCTTCTTTCCTTTTTTCTTTCTTGGATTAGGTATGATCAGAAAAGGGTTAAACAACACACTGGCTAGGTAGAACCACTTAGCTCTGAATACAAAGGAACTGTTAACACTTAGTTTTAACTGAGAAAAAAAGTCATCTCAAGAGAAAGAGGTAATTTATATTCTCTTCATATGTGACAGTAAAAAACTAAGAGTCGGAGTACCTTTATCCTCAGGTTTACGTTTCAAGTATGAGGACATAACATCCTCATATGAGGACACACTAATAAGAACATAGTATCTCACAAATATTTATAGCAACAGCATCAGCAAAACCTTTTTCTGGTTTAGGTACCTACACCGAGAGGAAAATATATCTATTAAAAACTACAAGGAAAAGCTAGCATCCATAAACGTATGCAAAACGTAGAACTAAGTCAAACCTTCTGGCTGCTCTTCCTGTGTTGAATTACTATGCAGAACCATGCTGAAGCAAAAGGACTAGATGATGCTAGTGAGTCACCACATACTCTTCTGCTCGTTGAAATAGTGCTGCTTGTGATGTAAAAATAATTGAGGTTTAGTCATTGGTTTTACACAGGCTTTCAAACATAAAAATTCAGGTTAGGTCATCTTGAAACTCTTGGGTGGGTAAAACCCACAGCCAGGGATGGATTTTTACGTGTTTGCTTTTAAACGTGTTAGAATCACAGACTGGTTTGGGTTGGAAGGGACCTTTAAAGATCATCTAGTTCCAAGCCCCTGCCATGGGCAGGGATGTATTTCCTAGGTCTAGTTGCACAAACCTTACAAGACAACCTTACCACTTGTCCCAAACTTCACAAGCCAGACATTCTATCTGCCACCCCCTCATTTTCTGAGTCCCCATTCTTACCACATACATTTTCCACAGCCCATTCTGGACCCTGTCCCCTTGACTTTCTTCCCTTCCAAAGCCGGGGGACAGTTCTGTAATCTGGGCAAACAACCCTTCTAGTTCAGGGTGAGAAGTCTGCCTTTGTACTAGTACTGTTTCCCCTATGCACTCCTACCCCACATCTAAAGCACCACTTCCCTTCAAAAAGAATCCAAAGGACACGTTCTCTTCCTTTTGTCCCTCTTACACCAGTCAGTTCAGTGCCAAAACCGTGCTTGTCAGCTCCATTTTTGTTTACTGAGATGCAGCACAGACTGACCAAAGTGCTGGAAGGAGGGAGAGGCAGTAACACCAGCTAGATTGGTGGCTCTTGTCACCATATTTCCAGTGATGGGGGTGTAGTTTGGAAAAGATAATTCAAAGGAGAGATGCTGAAGGTCTAGGGAGGTTCAGGAGTACAACACAGAACACAGTCCATACCACAGCATCGCCTCTCCCAACTCTCATCCCACTGGGTGTTCCCTGGAGCTGCAGCACTCTCACCTACAGGTGATGAAGTTCTGAGACCCAGCAACAGCTCCTCACTTCTTGGGAACTACCAGTTTATATTGCTGATAAAAGCATAAAATGTAGGAAGGACACAATGGCCATATGTGCAGAATACTCCAACTCTGTGCAGAATTACAGGAGATGAAGGCATATAGTTTTGCAATCAAAATGTTAGTCTGAAAACTACATAAACATTTTAATTTAGGAATGAACACAAATTAGCAAGATAATCAAATTATGCACAGTATGTGAGGCCAGTTCTTCCTTCAGGGATAAAAAAAAATACATAAAATGCAGATAGAGAGATGTTTGATGCACTAAAATAAATTGTATTAGAAATAAATCAGGTTTTTGTCCTTTGGAATTTTTTTAATTCCCTCTGAAAACATATTCTATCATCTTAATGTATCCATTTTCTTATTGTCTTAGCTATGAATTTTCAGCTTTGTGCTTGTCCAAAACTTAATAGAGCTAAAGTTCTCATGAAAAATATGAAAAAAAATACGTGACAAATATGTATCACTCCTGCACAGCAAAATTTGCCATGTGATTACCTACACCGTTTTCTCCCCACAGGTTTTCAGAGGCATAGTGCTTAACTTTGATTACTGCTACATCAGAAAAAGCCAGCTTGTTACAGCAACAACTAACACAAAGGTGGGAATTCATGCATCTAGCATGCAAAGCCTGCAGTGTTGGTACAAACACTGCCTGGTCCTCTGTGGTGGAACAGGATATAATTTTGTTGACATGTGCTCAAAGCAATGATGGAGACCCCACCAGAAAAATGAAGGGAATAGGAGTGATTCCTGATTTTAGTGTCAGTCTCAATTTGCTTCTTTTTCACCTGAATCAAAACTTCTGATCCAGAATTCTTAATCAATGCACACTAAAGACACAATTCCTGCCTTTGCAAGAACATGAGTACACAGTAGGAGAGCGAGATGCCTTCAGAAAGGTATTTTCGTTTCAGGATTTCCAGACTCGTTAAAGGAAACTTACAAGGAATTTTAAGACTTCAGGTAATTCTTCCAAAAAATAAAGTATTTCTATGGTTGTTTCCTTTACAGTATCAATGTAACATTGTTTAAACTCAAGGAACTGAAGGAAATGTTTCTGATGGCCTTTATTTCTGAATCAGATCTGAAAAGCAGCTCACCTCCCAGGACCATACCAGCTTGACAGCACTTCCTCAAGCGACATGCTGGACAGTTCTTCCTACGAATTTTATCAACTATGCAGTCGTTTCTTCCAGCACATAAATAGTTGTGCTGCCCTGCAGGCAAGAGAAAAAGAGGATTAAAACCATATTTTCTAATTTGACAAAATTATTTCTGGGTATAAAAGTTCTGAAAATAACAGAGGATCCAAAAAAAGTATACTTGGACCATTAAAGAACTCCTTTACTTTGTGCTAACTTTCAAATAATCATGTGTTACTATTTAAATGTAATTTATTTGGCCTGTTTAAGAGTGATACTCCCCATCTACAAAATTCCAAAATAATTAGCAGATGGTATAAACTGTTTAAGTTATTGTACTATCAATATTTCTTAAGTAAATCAAGCATGAGGACAGACTGACTAGTTTCTTTACAAGTTATTTTTAAGGTATTGTTCCTGATTTTAAAGAACTGAAGTAAATTTTGCTTGGATTGATGTGGAGCTTCCAAACGAAAACTGAATGAAGAAGTTGTGGCAGTGCAAAAAAGACCAGAGTAAATTACCTCTGACAGAGATGCAGTTCTGTACTAGACCTGCTGAAATACTACCTGAAGAGATGCAGCCAACACAGGCAAACAAGATACAGAGAAGGTGGCTGTAACCTTTCCATTTAGGATACCTCTTAGTTTTATTATTTAATTGAGGGATGCAGTTAGGAAAAGCCTGCCATCACTGTATTAAAATGGATTTTTAAAATGAAATTAGCTTCCAGCAGAGCAAAAAAATTAAATTCAGCTGATAGCCTGACATTCTTTTGAACACAAAGTTCAATAGTACTTCAAATTTCACTTGAAGGGAATAAAGAAAGTATACTTTTAAGCTTTAGTATTTGTATTTTCTGTGTTTTATTTTCATTTTGAGTAAGTAAATACATAAAAACAAATCAAAGCTAATTTTCATATATTCTTTCAAATTAGGGCCACATTTATTCTATAAGATTTAATTTTGGAACCTTGCCTGTTTGTGCATATCATCCTCTATTTGTTTCTGTTTTCAGTTACTTACCTATATATGTAGGATGAAAGCATGAAAACCAACCAAAACAAAGTATTTGAGAGCAACAAAACAGATTAAAAAAATATGAACAAGCAGAAGCACCAATATCATGGACACTTCCTTCATGGATTATTGTGGACGTGAACCTCCAAATAAAACAGATAATAAATTTTCAGTAATTTCCAGGTCATTATTACTCTGAGTTGGCCAATCTGATCTCATCAGTAGCAACAGACCCGAGGGGATTATTCTAGTCAGATGCTGTTATTCAGCTTTCTTTGTAACTATTCTGTCCTTTCTCTGCACGTGGTAAAATAAGCAATTGTTTAGCAATAATTTTGCTCCCTAAACAGAAACTGAAATCCTCAGATGAAAATGAAGGAGAAAAAAGAACATTCTATTATATTCTAACAAACGAACTAGTGCTAAAGCATGTGAAACAATGTATTTGTTTCTATGTGAAAATTTTTTAGATAATTAATTTACTTTTTACCCACACTTTTACGAAGAACTTGTTTGGTTTGACTAAAACCTATTTCCTGAAATTCACTTCTGTAACAGTTCTGGTTTTTTTTTAAGAAAACAGCTGGTTAATAAAAAGTCACCTCATGCATTGCCTGGCATTTGAAAAGTATTTAGTAATGCAGTAAATCAGAATAAATTCTCATTTACTTTCTCCCATTAACTCTAATCCTGGATTCCTTCTTACAGAAAACATTAACAAAAACTGAATTCATAAATATCTGTCTTGCTTTTGGCAGCAGACCGGGAAGCAAAACACTTAGCTTGAGCACAGCTTCCTTGGGATTATTTGCAGTTTTTCCTCATCTTGCTTTGCTTTTCTTAGCTACAAAAGCATTCCGTCTTTTGAGAAGCAACAACAGTATTAAAACTCTGTTAGTCTGACTGAAATCTGTAAAGCACCAGATTATCTCCGCGCTGTGGCATTCTGATGCTTTAATGTACTTAATTTACAAAGGAACACTTAGGCATGGGTTAAGTTTTGTTTGTGGGCGTTTTGGTTTTGGAGTTTTTCCTTGCTCCCCTGAAAGGTACCACTTTCGGACCTCTTTTCTAGGGCATCCTTTCAGTCTACACAACAGGGTCCAATCCATTCAAGCCATGGCCACTGCAAGACCAAAAAACAGACAATGAATTTCCAGCGTGGCAGTAAATGCATCATAATGCTGTAGTTATTCCAGTTGTACTTTTTCCCCCCTTATAAAGACACAGAAAAATTCAGATCTACCAAAGCCAATGCCCTATTGTGACATACTGCTGAAGCACTCCGAGAACACCATTTAAACATTCTGTAACAATGTCAGTATTTAATAACTTCATTGATGACCTTGATGAGGGAATAGCATCCACCCTCAGCAAGCACGCCAATGATACAAAGCTGGGAGGGGTGGCTGACACGCAGGAACACTGCGCTGCCATCCAGAGAGACCTGGACAGGCTGGAGAGCTGGGCAGGGAGAAACCTAATGAAATTCAACAAGAGCAAGTGTAAAGTCTTGCACCTGGGGAGGAATAACCGTCTATATCAGTACAGGCTGGGGGATGACCTGCTGGAAAGGAGCTCTGTG
>VZTU01023455.1:172993-186248 GCA_013400835.1 Zapornia atra
TGCTTTGGCAGGGGGGTTGGACCTTATGATCTCTTGAGGTCCCTTCCAACCCCTACGATTCTGTGATTCTGTGATTTAGGATTCACTGTTGACAGGAGTGTATGATTTGCGTACAGCACCCAAGTGCGTGCCTCTACTGCCAACGGAGGGTACAGAGTTTGGGTAGAAGCAGTAATGGCAGCATCACTCTCGCTGGAACAGGAAATTATCTGGAAAACCAGAAGTCAATAGCTTCATTTATACTGACACACATTTAAATAGCCTGTATTATTACAGAATAGTGTTTAAATAGTAAGCATCTAAGATTAAGCATGACAAATCAAGGGTGCGATACATTATATTTTTCATTTACAGTTCCACATTTAAGCTACAACCCTTAGAAACTGCTTTACAATTTAGGGGTTACCAGTAGGTCCAACTTCCACTTCAATTGAAAATGCATGAACTACTTCATCATTATGTAACAACTCTCAGACTGCTTATTATAAATCCAAGATTGAATAAACTTTTTCACATTTGCACACCAAATTGTGAAGGAATCACAATTACATAAATTGCTCTTCCTTGTTCACGTGTTCAAGAGTTTAAGATCAGACAAGATTAAATAATCTCTCTGTCCAGGGCATATTACAGAAGAAATTAAGCCTGTCATTGGAACTTAAGCATGTTAAGAATCAAATTTTCAGAAAGTGAATGTATGTAATTCCTATTTCTTTCATAAACTGTATTAAAAATCTAATAATGACCAATGACCGAATTTTAATGCCCTTTAATGTCTGTAATGCCTTCGTGTTAGTACCATTAAAACAAATGAAAATAAAAAAGAAGCCCAAACCCTGCCAATGAAACCCTCCCCTGAGATTATGGTGATAAAATCTCAAGTACTTCTTGATTCTCAACAGTCAACCACAGCCTTGTTTTCAGGACTGTAAAAAAGCCACAGTCACATCCTGAGTTTCAATTACACTTGCATGCAAGTTTCCTACTCCGCTCACCTCTGTCCAATCCCTCCCAGGCACCTCCCATCCCAAGGTGTATTTTGTTCATTCTGATTCAGCTGCAACTTACTTGGAAAACAGGTAAGGTTTGATTATACAGTATTTTTCATAACCTCTTTTGTCAGGGATTTTTTCCTATTATCTCAGTCATCCGATTGGATAAATCTGAGCCAATATTCTAATCTGAAACCATTTCTACCACTGCATAGAGCTGGGTTCTGAGAATGCTTGACATTAATATTTAATTGGTAGCAATCATCTGAAGGACAGATTGTATATGATATAGAAAGCACGGTAGATATTTGGTTAATTTCAAAATTATGGGACAATATTTAGTTAGATGAAGCCATCTGTAATGTTTTCATGGGATGCCATTTGCTGTATCTCAGTCTTTAGGATCATCTGTATTTTGACTGACTAGCTTCAGTATGCCAGCACTGCAGTTATGTTAGATACATGTACAAATGAAGTATCCAAAGACCCCTCTCAAGATAAAACTCCTGTTCAATTGGTAGTTTGTCATTCTGTATCTTTTATAAAACTGCTGTCATTCTAACTAGGAAAAAAAAAACCCACAACAGAAAAAACAGGATAACCATCTAGTCACTAGAGGGTATGTCAGAAAGCAAAGATTTCTATTTGTGCTTCTTACAGAAATATGAATCTGGCATCTTTCTGGTAACTACCAATTTCTCAGAAGTCTTCACTCAACATTAAGTTTCCTATAGATGTCTAATTTTCACCTCTTTTTCAAAGTGCACAGTGTAGCTCTCTCTCAACAGATCAACATGTCAGCTTGTGACCTAGCTTTGCTTAAGAATACAGAAAAAATACAGAGGCAATTTATCTCTTACTCCTATGTTCCAGGTTCTTACAGGATAGCATTTTTCTTAACCTACATCTTTGCCAATGGTCTACACACACAAATATGATCACAGGTTTTCCTGTGAGTAAAGCTGCACAAATCATAGTCCAGTACTAAGAAATTTTACTCCAAATATTGCTAGAAGAAGCACACAGAGTGCCTTTAAACACTGCACTAATAACTTATCTCACTGACATGCTCTAAGACACTTAAAATCACTTGAGTAAACTAGTAAGTGCGGATGTGCAAAATATGGAAAACAAGGCTTTCTCTGCACCAGGGGTATCAGATGCAAGCAGTTACTTGTGTAAGTGCATCTCTGCTGAACTGCTGCCACCCTGCACAGAAGCAAAAGACATGTTTACAAACTCTCAGTTCCTCCCGTCTGCAAACAAAAGAACTTTTCCAAATTTTTTTTCTCTCTCCCACTCATAACTGATAATGCCTTCTCATAAAATCATCCTGTTCCCACCACGGGAGGACTGCTCTTTGCAAAATTTATCACAATTCTATTTACTCTAGGTTTAAGATTACTTTCTCAAAAATGCAGATACCTATTTAATCTCTTTGTAGATTATTTCATTGGCAAAGGTCTCCTCATGTCAACTTTTTGCTTCCTGAGAGGTAGACCCCAAGCTCTGCTCAATAATTTACTACCAATATGCTTTATCTCTAATAATGTTTTTCAAAAGTACAGATTAAATCAGTAAGTTTAAAAAAAACCCAAAACAAAGGAATCAAGTGTTTTAACATAAATAAAGTTGGAACTCCTTGTCAGGGGTTCTTGTGGAAGCTGATAATAAACATGGCTTCAAAAAAACCAAAATGAAAACCAGATTCACCTGTATACCTATACTAAACACAATGGTGCAGATGTAGTTTCTGAATAAAACTTTGACTTCTGGAAGCTAAGACAATAAACTAGGGTAAGGACTACTCTGTATGTGTTCTGACAGTCAGGTTTTCCGTAACTAGGCAGTCTTGCCTACTTCATCATCAGAAATGGGAAACACAGCTAACTTGACCTTTGCTCTAATCTAAATTAACTACTCTTCTATTTACACTGCTTCAATGTGCAAAACAGAAAACGTGGGTTGAATTTGCCTCACACTGTGTGGGCTTAGGAGCTTCAGTCCTGGAGAACAAGGCATCTATACTACACAGTCTGTAATAGTGAAAGTACACCCTTCGTGTCTCTGTAGCCTTTACACGTCATTACAACCACCAAGTTTACACACACCTCAAATGTTTTTCAGTTATTTAATATCAATTTCATTCCATAGTCTATACTGGTATAAAGATCTGTTACTGATGCATCTGCTTCACAGCAAAAAGTTAGGATTCAATGGCCCAAAGAGGGCAGAGTTGGGTAGCAGAGTAATTTGTGAATACACTCAATCCTGGAACCTTCTAGCTGAATAACGTGTATTTCCTTTCTTCATAATAATATAATTCAAAGGAAAATCAATAAAGAATCATTGCATCCTGTATCATCCAACACCCTGGCAATCAGGACTGCAAGGAGCACAAGGTGTGTTTGACTCTGTTCCAGCACTGCAGAAGACGAACATAGCTCTCATACCCTGGGTGACTGCCTTACCTTGTCTACGTACTCAGTGATGGAGTCTGATTTACAACAGGGATTAGTAATTCTTTCATTTCTGTGAAGCTTGTCTTTCTTTTGCTTTAATAACATGTGATAAAAAAGGTTGAGTAAAAATAGTTTGTTCAAAAAGAATGTAAAGCCATAAAATGTTCATTCATAAGTTAAATATGGTAATTTTTACAGTGTTTTTTGCTTTAGTGTACAAATTTACAAGTAATTTTTGACATAATTCTACTTAAAACATTTGGTATTCTTCCACTCTGTTGTCTGCAGGTTTTAAGCATGTAACCTTACAGTCCTCTGTCACCTTTTTTTGTTAAGCAAACCAAACAAAATTGGTTTCTCTAAAAGGCAGTAAGCAGCATGTTCAAATCACCACAGATCTCGTACTGCTTTCCCTCTCTTTAATAAACCAATTCCAATGCTTCTAACCTTGACTAACACCTCCTAGATCCTGATCTCAAAATCTTCCTGCCTTTTGCTGTGAATTCTACACCACCGTTGTCTTCTTCCTTCCAAAATTGCCTCTTCAGACAGCAACCTGAGCACATAGTTTTTGATATCCACAAAACAGAACAGTTAAATGTAGCTATCCTGTTTTCATTAATTTCTGGGCAGAGCTAGAAGTTAAAATCCTGGGTTTTTAATCCTTTTAATGTATCTGCCTGTTCCATGACTTTCAACAAGAAAAAAAACACCACCTCAAACAGAAAAACAAAATGAACAAAATTTAAGTCCCATTTCCCAGAAATTATCATCAATGGAAAAATAAGGATTACTATTTCATATTGATTTGCAGTTGGTTTGTTTAGATTGTTTACCACTGCAACATCCTGAAAGGCATAAAGTCTTTGAGTCTAAATACAGGAACTGACAACAGGAAACATTTTCCACAGCTATTATATTTCAGAAGGAGATGCTGGCTTCTACAAAGCTGAATTTCCAGTTCTTTTTATGGCACTGTGTCACAGTTACTCCTCGGTCACCATTTTGTAGTAATTAACTACATCAGTGGTTGAAATGTGTAAAATGATGGAACTCTCAGCCTTTTTGTCAGTAAGGGGTCTATTTCTTATAAATATAGCACATGGGACTTGAACACAAAACCTACTCCTACTACTTTAAAAGCACTCCAACTATTTCAGAGGTATGTATCATTAAAGTACCATTTGTTCTTCTTATCCTTAAGAGTTGTATTTTACCAAGACAGGAAGCATTATATTTGCATTTCAGTTATCCATCCCATCATTCTGATTTTAGTGGAAGCATTACAGCACATTGCCATGGTAAGGTTTTTCCTCTTATTTTCTGACTTGTCATACAAGTGAACTGGTGGGACAGGGTCACTCACTCTAAGAGTAATAAAGGTAGAAAGATCAGAAACATTAGTAATAGAACAAGGTGATGTGCAAAAAAACCCCAATCTTGCTGCCTGTTGATTGAATCACCCAATGGATAGAAAGCTACTAAAGGAAAATACATGCAGAGGGAATTAATTTCACTAACTATATTCTGAAGTGTGGACATTCAGTAAATAAAGTAGCATACATTCCTTTCTAGGGCACGAGAGAAAAACAGACCCTTAGGATGGAATTTATCTTGAGTTGATTTTTAAATTTTCATTATTCAATAGCCTACTGCACATTTAAAGTAACTGGCTGAAATATGGATTGTAAAACATTGTAAATGCCTAGAGGTTGGTGCAACAAATCCCATATAAAGTGCTGTCTTCGAGAATAAGGGAAGATGGTACCATAACAATTGGACAAGAATAGGGTGTTCTCCAGGATCTCAATGCCTGCATGTAACTCTTCTTTTTAACTGCTTTTAAACTAACCTTTTAACTACAAAAGATTCCAGGTTGTTGAAATGTGCTCAGATGTTAACTGATACTACACAACAGCCACTTGAGAAAATGCAGGAGTTGTGACTGGGTATAACCAGATCTCTGAAGCGAGCCATATATCACTACTCATAATGCCAGGTTGCTGCAGACAATCGACCGTTTGTTAGGTGCTGCCATTCAGTAGTTTCTAAAGAACCAACTCTTACCAGCAAACCATCAGTTCTGTGGAACAGATACACAGCTCAAGGAGACTGACACCATCAAACCTAAATCTGTTTTTAGCAAATAGCAGTTTGACTATACTTACATTTTATATACTTCTGTTCTATAATTTTTAAGTGTTTTAATACTTAAAAGAATCACAAAATCACAGGCTGGTTTGGGTTGGAAGGGACCTTAAAGACTATCCAGTTCCACACCCTGCCATGGGCAGGGACACCCTCCACCAGCTTGCCTAAAGCCCCATCCAGCCTGGCCTTGAACACTGCCAGGGATGGGGCAGCCACAGCTTCCCTGGGCAGCCTGTGCCAATGCCTCACCACACTCACTGAGAAGAATTTCTTTGTAATATCTAATCTTAAACTCCCCTCTTTTAGTTTAAACCCATTAGCCCATAAATCCATTACTTAAAATAAATTTATTTATATATACTATTTAATATATTACTTTATACATAATCATTTTTATATAATACTTTAAATTATATGAAGTATTTTATATATTTATTTTATCTCCTTTATATACTACAGAAATGTATTAGCTACTTTGCTGATATGGGTGGGATTCCTGTCACTGAATGCAGATACCATGCATTCTCACCTGACACTTTTATAATCAAAGCTGAGAAATTGTTGCTGTTAGAGCACTGTTATTTTCATTCCAAGCAGATATCTAAAATAATTTAGTGTATTACTTCTGAGAAGTTGTTTCCCTCCATTCACTGTAAAGTGAACTTAAGATGAGCAGCTCAGGTTACTCACATGGTGCACATTTGAAGTTAGGAGTATCCATCAACACTGAGCAGTCAGTTGCTGGCACATTTAAAGCACACGGTTTTGCACTACCTGAAATAGTTTCTATCCCACTTAAAAAGTTAATGCAACATTCAGTACTGTTTTTTAAAACACTATGTAACAGTAAGCAGAAAATATTCGTAAATCACATTTCTGCAGCCGAGTATGTTCTAAGCCACGTCAGGAAAGCAGTAATAAGTCCCAATGAGAGCAATAGGAAGCTCAGCATCAGCACAACAGCCTAAGTACCAGAATGAATGCAATCTTAGCCCACTCAGTTGTTGTGCCTCATATGAATCTATTAATTAATGGATGTCTGTCCAATGGCTCAAATACAAATACTCTGGAAGTCAGAGAATGATGAAGACACATGATTATTGGTACAGATTTTCGTTTATCCCTTTTCATGACAAAAGAATCGCTGTGAATTGAGTGATGTTCCCTGCCATTTGAGACCCACTTTGCAGTTTGAATTTGGAAATACACTTAGCTCACTGTACATTAACACATTTTGATCATGTGCAAAATAAAAACTTTAATATATTAAATGCTCTATTAAATAAAAAGCATTTTAATCTCAACGTGCCGTATGTATGCTTTGTATGTTTGTATGGTTTCTACTTCATGAAACGTTCATCACTGTTTGGCTTACAGTACATGCTGTATCTAATTCTGAACCCAAGATCCAGCCTGGAAAGTTGTATTAAAAATTGGAAATACCTGCAGAGATATGAGAAAAAGATACTTTTTACCCTTGCATCATCATTTTCAGTAACGAGAGTCTCTGTGGTACTGCATTTCATTCTGTTTTCAAAGAGGATTTTTTCCTAGGGGTAGGCATTTTTAAAAATATTTGGCATGTTGTGTCATTTTACATTCTTAATCTATGGAAAAGCACAACTGTTTACGGCAGCAATTTTCCTCACACATAGCATTTCACTGCTTACATGGTGAACCCCACTGTCATTGCAACACTTCCTAGACATAGCATGAGTCAGACAAACTTTATCACAAAGTTTGGTTTAAGTTAAGGTCAGCCTTCTTACTGTGTAGACACTATCTCTTTAATTGCTCCATGGGTACCTTTCCATATACAGATACTGAGAACTCTTGCTGAAACACTACTTTCTGTCAGGTCAAGTTTGTCAAATTCAGGTCTCAGAGAAAACTTCACACTTTGTCAGTTACGTGTAAGCTACCACATATGGTTGAGCTCGTTCCCTGAGGTTACTATCTGTACAACACTGTAATTCTGAGCTTGAAGTGCATATAAAAATGAGACAAATGTGCTGTATAATCATTAGATAAATTTTGTGATAGGGTCCCAGGTATTTAAACATACTAAGAGTGTGTTTCTGACCCGTCTGCTCTAATATAATGAATTTATGTTGGTCTCAAACTGCTTAGGTTCAGGCAACTACTTTTCATTAGATGTCAATGATACGAATACAGTGCAAAGGAAGGCAAAAGCTTTTTATAAAAGACAGAATAAAAATTGGAAGTAGGACTTTATATAGGAAACGCAGCATGTGAATTTCTTCTTTTTTAGCTTCTACATTATTTTAATTTTTCACTAGTAAAACTACTGCAAAGGAAATGCTTTCAACAAAAAGCCAAGAATGAAGGCCACCAAGAAGGCATGTTAGCAACAGTGTAACCCCAGAATCCCAAAACTCTACACCCCAGGCTCCTGTTCAGGATGGAAATTTTACCATGGGTTTACACAAGCATAATGGTTGCTCTGTATGGTTTTGAACTCCACCTTTTTTTTGACTGTTAACTCCAAACTAACTCATTCTCAGCTCACCGACAGCAATGGCACTATCCATCAGCATACTGAATCCAATTTTGTCTTTTCCAATTTCTTAATCAAATACAAATAACAGTAACTTTTGTTGTTTTCATCATACCCAAAGCAGATGTTTGAAGCATTTCTAAAAGCCTTGTAATTTGTTTGTACAATAAGTGAATCAACGAACTAGTAAATCCGTTCTTTGTAAGAGATGAACAGAAAATGTATGAGCTCTAAATGCAAATAAATATATCTTAGCAGAACAACAACAAACCACCACCAAAAACTGGCATTTTAGTCCCTTAGCTGCATTTTCTCCCTCTTCTTCAAGTACTATTTTCATACCTGCTATACAAGACTTCCCCCAAAACCTTCAGGATTCTGCTGATAGTATTTTACTTACCTATTGTAACTAAATTTTGTAAGCTTTACTTAACTTATTAACATTACGCTTTCCTTTACATATATAGGCACACATGGGGAGCCAAGAATCCAAAAGACATAAAATATCTACAAAATCATATATATTTAAGAATCCACTGCCAACAAACCTTACAAAATGGTTTAATTCTAAATCTTCATCTTAGTGATCCTCATACAGTTTTGCCCCCGCTAAGCTGTGTCTATGCTAATTACTTTCAAATGTACAATTAATTCATACTTAGTACAGAAACATTTCTACCTTCACCTATATAAACGATTGTTCAGCCTTAGTATTTTAAATAAGCTCGTGTTTTATTTCAAGAAGGCTAGAGATGAAAAATAGTTTTCTGGATAAGGTAACATTCAATTTTATCCCAAAGGAAGCGTTTAACTAACACAGTATTTTTCACATGAGTAGGACAATTTCTGTGAAAAAATTATATAGGCTGTTAGATTGGAATCTTTATGGGAAGTAGAGCTTTGACCATGAATTTGCACTCATGAAGATTAGTATCTTATTTGCATTAATTGGTATTTTAAAAATATCCCACATCTGTAATAGTAATAAAAATTTTAGAAGTTAAATAATGTATTCCCACTGAAAGAAAGGATGGGCAAGGGGGCATTTTACCTAAGATTTAACCACTATTTTCTATTACATTTAAAATAAAAATATTCTGTTTCTTCTCACAGAAGAGTAACTCATCACCTTTATTTCTGATAATAAATAAACAAAAAAGCACTTTTGAGTGCAATCAAGTATCTATCCATAAATGGCATTATTTTACTGCTAATAATTATATCCCATGCTTCCACTAAAATAAGAAGTCCATCTCTTTAAGGAACTCTCTGCACTTTCTATACAAGAACAGGTAAATGTATTTGTTCACCTTGCTCATACAATGCTCATGCCTGTCATTCTTCACCGTAAGACTCAATAAACTGCATTTTTTTCTTATTAAAGCCAGGTGGCCTGAGGTAGATGTCCATTCTTTGAATATTGTTAGTAAAGAACCCAAACACGCTTCCTCACCATACTCTCACTCTTTGGAATCACCTAAAAATTCAAAGTATAAAGCTGCAATGTAAAACATAAGCACATAATTTCTGTAATTGTGCTGACCTCTCATTTCTTTCTTTGTCTATACTATTACTCTGGTAAGACTCTGCAAGTACTTTGACTAAATCACCAGTGAAAACAACCTCAAGATATATCTCCTACCGATTTATATGTCTTCCTAACATTTAAGATTACAATATTTATGCTGAGCAATAATAAGGTATTTTTTTGAGCAGGTCCACCTACTGCACAAACACAAATGGATACTAGTTTAGGAAAGAGATTAAATTCAGAACTGATGGAATCAATTTTAAAAAAAAATTACAGTACTACTGTAGAGGTGAAAAGTAAATAATGAAACTTAAATATAGTACTCCTAAATTGCACTGCATTTGTTCATAAAATGTGAGTCCCCCGCCTTTTTTTAGAGTATATGGTTGATTTACCAAAGTAACCAAAGCAAAGATGGGGAGCCAAACCAAGGGAGCAGTTAACAGAGTAGGTGAAACTTAAATGTATTCCTTTAAATGGCTGAAGACATAAGTGTTATCTTTGCAATGTAACACATCTGTTTCTAATGGCATTCTCATTAATTCCATTAAACATACTCAAGAAAATGAAGCACCAGCTCAAAATTCATCCAGCCCCCCCAGTCCAGCATTACCACTACCTAGTATGTTAAAAGAAGAGTAAGAGCATACACTTGAAGTGGAAAGGCACAGCATACTGCAAATCTAACTACGTTATCTTGCCACGTTTTTAATTTTATGGTCTTTCCCTTATCATCAGCAGAGCAAACAACTTGATGAAGTGGAATAAAGTCTGTATCACAAGAAAATATGGAACACTTTTCTATTTTAAGGACTCCTACGCATTGTAACAAGAATTTTTAAGTATATGGAGAGAGATTTGAATATCCTAGTGCTGAAAGGATCAGTTAAAAATCAGAAAAGTAAATAAAACATAAAATGTAGAAGGATTTGTTTCACCTCTTCATCAGCTGAATTATATAAAGCAATCTGCTGTTGTGTTCATATTTAAAATCTCAGTGGGTACTTATGGATGAGGTATATAATGTAATTTAAAAATATAGGCATTTCTACTGTTTTATTACACCTGCAGCTTGACTTTGTGAATGTAATGACTATTTCGAACAAAAGTCAAATTTATTTATTTTTATGACTTGAAATAGTTCAAACTTGAAATACTTCCATGAGTCTCAGGAAGCCAAACTCTGCATCTTGAAGGCAAGAAAAATTCCAGACTTTGAAAACAAACTGAAGCCAAAATAAAATCTTATCTGCCCATCACTAGTTCATATCCACAACATCTTCCTTTGAATAGCATGTACACTTGTTAAACAAATTGTGTGGTACACAGATTTTTATGAAATTCTATCTACTTGGAAAGACTAATTGATAAACAGTAAACAATAACAAATGATGAAAGTAAAACGAATAGTACTAGCAAAATCAAATAATGAAAGTCAGTTAATTAAGTCGTATTCATTATAATGCTTAAACAGAGTAGCCAAACCAAAAAACATTACTATAGTGGTGGAATTTTTAAACATCAGCAATAAATAAAAGCTATGCTCTTAGCAGTGCCTAAAAAGATAGATTTCAGACAATTAGGAAGAACAGCATCACTTAGTACCTTCCATTGCCCTTTTAAAGAAGACTTTACAACTTCCACAGGTAAGTACTCCATAGTGACAACCAGAAGCCTCATCACCGCAGATAAGACAAATCTTCTGGGGTAGCGACTCAAAACCATATTGAGAACTTTGGCTGGTTTCTGTATCTGGCCTTCAAAAGGAAAAAGAATTAAGACAAATTAAATAGCCAGTTTTGCAACAACTAACTCCTTCCCTGTAGTTTACACTAAAATCTGCATTTTAAAATTTGTTATCAAGGGCAACAAAAAATAACATGACTGCCTTTCTGCTTAAGGGCTTTCTCTAGTAGGGTTAAAGGGATATTTGTAACATCTGCCCAGTCCTTAATCAGAAAAGTAGCAGGGAAAAAGCAGAGCAGTACCTTAAACCATATTAGCTAAAACAAGGATACCTAGAAACCCTTTGTTAAAATGTCCATCCTCCTCAGATCAACAACTTTTCTGAGTAAAGTCATACTGACTCTTACTCTCTTTTTCCTGTGCACAGAATGTCACAGAGACAGAATCAAATTGAAGTCAACTCAATTTCAAAAGCTCTTTTCACCAAGCATCATCTCAGCTAGAAAAATACTAATGTTTGTTGCTTCCCATTCAGCTGCAGCATTCCCATCAATAACGAGGATGGGCACATCGAGGAAAGTGGAAAGTACTTCCGAATTTTTCTCTGGAAAAGAAACAGCCTAACCTACCTAAGGTTATAAAAACAAAGGATTTACCATTGGAGTTGTAACAATGCATATACGTATTTTTGCACACGTTTCCAGGCAATGCACAGCATCTTGGCATCATAGTAAGCCATTTAATTCTAACAAATCAAGATACAACTATTTCAGTTTTCCTTTTGGTGTGAAATTAACTGGGGTTCATGGTTGGGGTTTGTTGGGTTTTTTTTCATATCGGGGATGCTCTGAGGTATATTTAGACATTAATGAACAGTTTCGTGGTCAGTAAGGGCAACCTGGAGATCACTCCGCTGGCCCTCCCTGGAGCTGGTCACTTGCTCATGCATGTATCCACAGGTGGCCCCGCACCACCACAGCATAAAAGCAAACTTCTCTCTGAGCCCTGTCGTGCCCAAAAGACCCTGGAGAGGTGTCAGACGCCCAGTTAGAGCTGTGCTGGTCGCACACAGAGCTGGGACACCCGGGCGCACAGCATAGGAGATGGAGCTGCGGTTTGCAGTTACTGTCTAAAAAAAAAAAAACAACAAACGGTGCTTCGTCGAGGAACACTCGGCGGGTCCTTCTCTCGGCACCCTAAAAGAGCCCCTGGGAGCGCCCACCCCTCAACCCAAGGTACCGCCGCCCACCCCCACCGAGCTTTCCCGCGGAGCAGCGCGTCCCTTCTGCCCGTCCACTCAGCGAGGGCACCCACCGCCTCCCGCCGCCCTCCCTTACCGAACGTAGCCGAGGTAGGGCGGGCACAGCTGAGGCAAACCCTCCTTCAGCACCGCCGCCGGGAAGCCCAGAGGCTGGTGCCCGTTGAGACCCAGGGGCGAGTAGAGACCCGGCGGCGCGGCCGAGGTGGAGGGCAAGCTGTCGGGCGCCGCCGGCCCGTAGGGCCCGGCCAGGAGGGTGGGCTCCGTCTTGTAGAGGACGCACTCCAGGGAGGGCTCCGGCCCGGCCCGCGGGGGCTGCGGGTAGTCGGCGCAGCCCGCCGCGGGGGTGGCCCTGCCGCCCGGGTAAGGGGTGGAGAGGCTGAGACCCTCCTCCTTGATCTTCAGAGCGGGCTGGAAGTCGCCGTAGGCGAAGTGCCCCTCCTTGCCTTCCGCCGGCGGGTAGACGTACCCCACCAGGTCCGGGGCGGGGGGCGAGCAGCGCGGTCCCGCGGCGCCGCCGCCGCCCTCGTACTCCGCCACGTCCAGCAGCTGCCGCGTGCGCGAGGCCAGGAAGGCAGAGTTGAGAGGCAGCAGGGGCACATGCAGGTACTCCTGCCCCGGCTCCCCCGCCTCCGGCCGGACCCCGCCGCCCGCGAA
>VZTU01023455.1:186320-208392 GCA_013400835.1 Zapornia atra
CCCGGGGCGGCTTCGCCTGCCTTCTGCGAGGGGCCGCGGCTCATCGTGGCGTCGGGCGCCTCCGCGGCCTCAGCCCCGAAGAAGGACCAGGGCGCCGCGGCCAAGGCGGAGCTGGCATGAGCTGCGGGCGCCAGGAAGGTGTCCAGAACGGTGTCCAGGGAGACCTTGTCCGAGAGGGAGCCGTTCCCCGGCCGGTAGGAGACGGAGTCCCGGTCCTCCTCCTCCTCACCCGGCTGCTGCTGCCGCGGGTCTTCCTCCTCCTCCTCCTCTTCCTCCTCCTCTTCCTCGTCCTCCTCCTCGTCGCTGCTCTTAGGGTAGAGCAGCCCGTCCAGGGAGATGTCTATTGCCTCCGCGTCCCTCTGGAACGGCTCTCGGCCGGGCTGGCCCTGCAGCAGGACCGCCCCGTCTCTGGCAGGCGGAGGCGCTCTGGGCTCCTTGGCCTTCACCTCGGTCATGCTGGCCCGGGGCAGGGCTCGACGCCGGTGAGTCTCCAGCCGGGGGAGCGGCTGGGCGGCTCCTCACATCCTGGACGTGCCAGCTGAGGCGGCGGCGCGGGTCCCGCTCACATGGCGCTGCCTCCGGGGGAGCAGCTCAATCCCGGCCCCCGCCGCCGGGAGGGGGGTGAAAGAGAGCCGAGGGCGGTGCAGCCTGGAGGGGAGAAACGATCGGAGCGTGTGCGGGAGGCAGGAGGAGCGGGGTCCCCGCCAGGCTGCGGCAGCGGGCAGGCTGCTGCCCCGCGCTCCGCTTTTTCCTCGACTGCTTCCCGCCGTCGCCGCTCGGGCCGGGCGGGCTGACCGCCGGTTCCACGCCCCCTCACACGTCCCTCCCCGCCCCTCCCTGCCGCCAGCCCCGTGCTCTTTCCGAGGGGCTGCGCTGTCTCTGCGGGACACGGGCTCGTCCCTGCCGCCCCCTCCCCGCTCTCCGCTTGCAGCTGCGGGCTACCCCGCCGCCGCTCCGCTCTGCCTCCGAGGGGCAGCCGGTCCCAGCCACCGCGGCTCCCCAGCAGATTTTCCCGCGGCTCCTCCTCCCCTCCGCCTGTCCCGGACCGTCCCTCCCATCGGTCGCCGTGCTCGCATCCCCCTGCCTCTTCCCTCATGTTTCTCTCCTCGCCGCGCAGGTGCCCCGGCCTCACGCTGCACTATCCCGAGAAGCGCAGCTCCGGACTGGGCACGATCTATAGGCAGGTTGGGTAGGTGGCTGTTTTGGAAACCAGAGAGGAAGACAAGCTTTACCGATTTGCAGTGACGACGGTATACAGTTCCTTTTGTCTGTTTTTCACGATCTCCTTCAGACATTTGCTGTAATTTTTCATGCCTGGCAGCGTTCAAAAAATGTGTAGAAGTGTTACAGTGATGTAGGGCTGATAGTTGGACTTGGTGATCTTGAAGGTGTTTTAGAACCTTGATGATCCTATGATTAAACTCTGCCCAGTTCCTCTCCTGATGCAACACCCATTTTCCAGTAGCAAAGAAACTAAGGTGCTTTAAATTACATTCTGGGACCTTAAAGTATGCTCTAGACCAAGAAGGTGCAACATTTTTTTCTACAAAATATTTGGAAAATGGGGCATTCTTTGCTTCTAATATTTTCCTTTAATTACTTTGTCTGGGTGAATTAGAAGACATTTAAAGTGGACCTCACCAGCCTGCATATAGAAAGTTACAATCCAGCACAAGGTAGTTCTGAGCAAGAAGCTGTCACCAGCTGCCTAGTATTTTGTGTAAAGTGTTGGCTTTATGGCAGAACCTATCCAGCTCAATAAGACAGTTCCTAATTGGGGAAAAAAAAAAACATTTTATAGTAGTCACAGAAAACAAACGTGTTGAAAGATACAAAGAATAGGCTGGCATAGGAGTAGTCCTTGTGACTTTGAGTAGAATCAATGTATTTTTGATTCAGAGAGAAATGTGTGCTGTTACCTGCTTGTTTGTGCTCTGTAAGTATAACATGCTTTTCAGAAAAGACCTTTTTTCAAAAACTTTGATCACCACGAAATAGTTGGTTTTGTTATTTTACTTTCAAAATATTTTCAGACTGAAAAAGGCAGATTCTTGAGGAGAAAAACATAACTTTTAAAAATTATTTCAGTGTTCTGAAACCTAACATTAGAAATCACACAGAGCAAGTTTATAGAAGCAGTGACTTCACATAAACCTTACTCGGCGTGGTGTTTACTTTCTGTGTTACTCTTAGCAAAATAGTACTGGTTTATAAACTGCTTGTTGTGTATAGAAATATTTCTTGAATAGCAGTTGTCTCACACTGTTGATACTGCAGGGAAATAACTGTTTGATCAGCAAGTAGCAATAATTGAAGATGTCTTCATAAAACCTATCAGTAGAACCGATGTTAAAAGAATCCTCTCAAAAGGCGCTTTCCAGGTCTGTTACATGACATTAAAACAAATTTGAACAGCTTCTCTGGCTACCGAGTTTCTGTTTTTCAAGCTCCAATATTTCTCCCTGGTCCCAAGCCTTCCTTTTTCTCACAAGAGACAGAAGTTCATCTCCATGCTCATTTTGTTTTTCCCCTGATGTTTTCACGCTTAGTCAGCTAGTTGTCGTGCCTGTTTATTGCCACTGCCTTGCTTTCTCATTTCCTCTTCCCCAAATGCACACAGCGTTCATGGCCTGCATCTCTACAGAAATGTGCTCCAAAGACTTGCGTCCTTACAGTCACTTGCCTCTTCACTGCTGCTTCAGGACAAGGACAGGTACAGAGCCACAGGTGGCAGGAATACGGTCCTGAAAGGAAAGCAGCACCCAGTGGTTTCCGCAACATCAACTCTCTGCTGCTAAGGACTTGGTTGCTAACATTCCACACTACCAAGGCCACACGACTGTAAATTTTCAAGAAATGAAAACATTTAAAATTTAACAGTTAAATACTGTCCAGGTTTTTCATTACCCTTCATAATTACCTGTCAAATGCACTCAGTTATTTAATGGTAATGGTAATTATGCTGAATTGTCATTGTTTAAGGAAAACATCTTGGATTCTGTATCTTTAGGACACTTGCTGGACTTTGTTTTACATTGGCTTCACATGGTTTCCATGAACTGTAACTGGAAACTTTTGCTATTTTCTTCATATTATCCTGTCCATAACCTTCATGCCCCAGTGTTCAAGGCCAGGCTGTATGGGGCTTTGGGCAACCTGGGCTAATGGAGGTTGTCCCTGCCCATGGCAGGGGGGTTGGAATTAGATAAGCTTTGAGGTCCCTTCCAGTCCAAACCAGTCTAGGATTCTGTGATCCATTCATTTTGCTGTCACATTTTCTCACATCATTTGGAGGCTCTCCCTGATATTGCTATGGCATCAGAATTTTTTCAATAAGAACATTTCAAAATACGCCAAATCAAATTTATTGACATTCTAGTGTTCTTATTTATTCATTTAGTTATGACAATCACCATTATAGAAAAACAGGTTTTCATACTGTATTTCCCTAGCTGATTTCAAGCTGTTAGATTGACACTGACATCTTCAATGCAGATCAAAAAAATATATTTTTTATATTGAGTAAGCTTTTACTGAATACAAAAATTTTAAAACCCATACAGTATGAATAGATTTGTGCTTCACATTATACCTATTTTGAACCAAACAATGCAACATTGGGGGGTTTGATTGACACCACTGCATTTTTAAAAATTCAACCAGAACTTGTAAATATTATATTTGAGAGCTCAAATTATTTTTGCTTCTATTTCCTTGCTCTCTTCAAGACCTATGGATGAGTAAAAGCTGCACTTAACGCTTCTCAGCTGTCTTGATTTGCAGCACAATTCCTGTATAAAATGTCAACAAGAATAGTAATAGAATTGTACTGAGAAGTCTCTTTGTAGTGCTGTAGATTTGCATATATTTTTTAGCAGTTCATGAGCATTTGTATGGCTATTCAAACGTTCAGCTGCATGCTTTTGAGCAGTAAAAAGTTTTGATCAAAGCTTCAAAATATTTATAATATTGTTGGTTTAAATAATAAGAAGAAAATGCTGTATGAGAAACACAAGTACACAGCCCCTTCAAACGCTAGAAATGTCAAAGTCACAAACCTTTCCTGTGACCACCTTTTCTCAAAAAAATCTTGAAGCCCAGCCTGAAGGCAGACAAAATTCTCAGACTGTGTCAAGAGTGCTCCAAATAAACAGTGCCATAAAGTTGGTGACTAAATCCGGGAAAGGACAGGTTGATTGCACTGCAAAACCTGAATTAATGTCTTAATCCTTACAGTACAAACCTGTACAAAACACAAAACTGTTCTCCACAGGCTCTTTGAGAACAGAACTTAGAAGTTAAAAATAATGTTTGTTTGGTTGGTTTGTTGTTTTGTTGGGGTTTTTTTTCCCCATAATCATTGCCTGACAATTTTGTGTTATCATTGTTGAGGGTATGATACAACCAAAAATGTGATTCACTTTTTATAAACAAAGAGGAAGAAAGACTATCTGCTTCAAAAATCTTATGAGCTCATGGTTAAAAGAAAAGCAAAACAGCTTGCACAAGGAGAGGCTTAGCCTCTTCAATCACAGAAATAACATTTTTGTAAATAAATAAATAAAATTAGACCTCCCTAACTGCATTTTGAAATTCCTGCAAAACTCCCCCACATTTTCTGTGTGTAGCGTAGATGATAAAAAATAGTAGTTTCATGTAAATAACAGCACATTTTTTGGTACATTACAGTTCCTGGAGATGCATACTTCTGTGGCTGCATCCCTATTTTCTAAATATGCTCCTTAACTCCTAGTTAGCATGCAAAATTCCACTTACAGCACCAGCAGGCATTAAATATGGATTTCTCAGATAATTTATCAGAATTTTGAAGTAGCAGCTAAACCATGAAAGCACTTCACGCTAGGGATGTGGTCTGATGGTAAATGTTCCCATCTGAGTCAGGTGAATGGGCTTCTGTAGTCAGGTCAGAATCATAGAGATCTAGGGGGACAGTTCAGTTCATCTTCTGGAGCTCTTCAGAAACACTTAATGTCATCACTAAAGATGAAAAAGGACTTCTGTGATCTGAAGCGCTCTGATTAAGAGCCATGATTTTTTGGCAGTGAACCATACAGGTCCCAACTCAGTATATCCTATGATACTATGATTCTATGATTCAATGTCTAAGGTTGATGCCTAAAGTAAGCGGTCTGAATAGAGTCCTAACTCCTTAAAATGCAGTATCAATGTGCTCTGCCACAGTAATTAAAAACATTTTAAGAGTCATAGTTGTGGTAACTGCACTGTAAGCATACTTTCTTTTCTCCTGAGTGAGCACATGCCACAATGTAATTAATCTGTCATCTGTTATCAAGTCTTGTTAGTTTAAGCTTAACCATTAGATTAAAAAAAAAAAGCTATCAAAATTATTGGCCTACTAAATACAAGGGTGTCTTGAAACAAATGTAAATGCAAAAGGGATCTGCAAACAGCAAGAAAGTAAGCAATGGAGTTATAAAGGCAATGAGGGGAAGGAACCTAATCACAGTGCACATCACATTATTTCTGGCTCTCAGGTCTAAAGTTGCCACAGGGATAATATCGATACAGGAGGTGAAGTGGGCTCTCAGACACTTTTATCTTTATAAATTGTGCAAAGGGGAGAAATAGATTGGTTCTGTGTTCTATTAACGAAAGTGATAGCTGATCCTGGGACAGAAGTAATATATTTTATTTATTGTTCTTTGCCTGTTTATACTTTGGCTAACGCTCATGGAACTGCAGAGCATAATATGCTTGTAGCTGAGAAAATAAGCAGGAGCATGAGAAGTGAGAATAAAAAAGGAGAGATGCTCTCTAGTTTTATGCTCTACAGAGAATATCGTTGCTTGCTGGACAATAACCTCAAAAAAATTCTCAAATATTTTGTCCTGTGGCTTTCAAAGAATGCATCACCTCAAGGCATCAAAGGGCACATGCTATTCATCCCCCAAGGCCTGGCTAGGAGACCTTTACCCAAACCTTCATAAAAGTGGCTGTTTTGCTATATTGTAAAGCCTCAGCAAAAAGAAATAGAGGTTGCTTTATATAAAATATGGTATTCGATTAGCTGTGTATATGAAATCCATATTTAAAGGTTGAATGAACCGGGGCAGTTCAGCCTTGAGAAAAGAAGACTAAGAGGGGATATTATTAATGTTTATAAATATCTTAAGAGTGGGACACAGGGGGAAATGGCCAGCCTGTTTTCAGTTGTCTGTGGAGACAGGACAAGGGGCAATGGCTGCAAGTTGGAGCACAGGAAGTTCCGCACCAACATGCGGAAGAACTTTTTCACAGTGAGGGTGGCAGAGCCCTGGGACAGGCTGCCCAGGGAGGTGGTGGAGTCTCCTTCTCTGGAGATATTCAAGACCCACCTGGACGCCTATCTGTGCAATATGAGCTAGGGAGCTGCTTTGGCAGGGGGGTTGGACCCGATGATCTCTGGAGATCCCTTCCAACCCCTACGATTCTTTGATTCTTTGATTTCATATATATATGTAAAGTGGCTGTACACAGGCAGTTGAACCCAGTGCTGCTAGGTGGAGTCAGATGACTCCCAGCAGTTTGACATTCATGATAGTCAAGGGATTGCACCAAGTCTTGTTTGCTGGCTGGAAAGAAGGACGTTGCAACTAGTGATACTAAACAGATGTTAGTATCTCTGAAATTCAGAAAGAAGTAGTCAATAATTCCTCAGAAGTATTAAAACTAATTTCCAGATTAAATTGTGACTACTGAATAATCATAGAAAAGAAGATAAAAACTGAAAAGAAGCCCAGGACATTTACACTTAAGTTTGGAGATAAAAATTGATGCAAAAATACTATTCAACACAAAGATAAAACAAGGGTTGAACCTAGTAATGACACTTTCTTAGAGTTCATAAACTGAATGAAGTAGAGCTAACCTTGGAGTTGAGCCATACCCTAAGTGGAAGTAGCAATGATTTTCTTTTACTTTTGTATAGCTCTTGCTGCCAACTTTACTTCCATAGGAGACATCCTTCCTTCACAAATTCAACCTGTCTTAGCGAGAGTTAACTTGCACCTACGTACTACATTCACAAGTTTTTCTTCCGGTTTCTACTTACAGTTTCATTTCCTGCCAAGGACTTGGTAGTCCCATGAAATCTCAAAGTTGACTCTTCAGCCTTAGAATATTCACAAACTTCTCTGTTTTGCTGTGTCTCATCACTGCTAGGTAANACACAAACTTCTCTGAAATACCAGTTTATTTTCATAGCCTCAAGTTAAAGGCATATATTCATTTCTGTATGAAATACAGTATTTGTCAGTTGTATCATACTTACATTTGGAAATGGCTACATGGTGTCATATCAAGCATGTAAAAATAGCCTGAGTTTCTTGTTTTACTGTGTCTCATCACTGCTAGGTAAAAACTAAAGCATTGATTAGATGTCTATCAGCTTTATAACAAATTTTCAGAGAGATTTGGTTCTTGTGGAGTTCCAGGTAATAATAAAATTAATACTCTCTACCTCTTGTGCTGTGGGTTGTTCTGCGTCCAGCTCTGTCTACCTTGCAGCTTTCCACACATGTACTCTAGGCCAGCTCTGAAGCCTGATGTATCTGTACCTAGCTGCATGCTTCTCACAAACACATTTGTGCAATACGAGACAGGGAATAGTAAGCTTTCTGTCTTGAACCAGTGGCACAGGCAGGCTTAGGATATACTCCAGAGTGGGCTGGCTGTGGAAACTTGAATGCCAGTGTTTGTCTGATTCAGCCCTAGCTGGAATTTAAGTGATCTGGGTAGCCAGGTGAGAACATAATATTTTTTTCATATTTCTGTAGATTAACTGACTTCGGTTAGGTTACTCTTGGGTGACAAAAGAGGGACTGTAACCAAAAGCTCTATTAAACTTTTATATTAGAAAAATCATGTGAAGTCAGTAACCATAGCAAGACAGGGCATTGCTTTGCATCGATGTCACCTGAGCTCCACAGCTTCCTCCTCATTCTTCTTTGTTTTTGCTTAAATCAGGAAGTTCTTGGGTTCTTCCTTCAGTTACAGTCTTTATAATTTTATATACTAATTACAGATCAGTATTAAAATTATGCAATTTTTCCAAAATATAAATTTACTTTTCAAAAAAATATATGCCCCTTTGACATGTTATAATCTCTATAATCAATTCTATAGAATAAATCTTAATAATTGTTCTAGCATTCTGAAAAATCCAGTTTTGTAATAAAATAATATGTTGCCGTATAATCCAGGAAAAAGAGAATCACAAATAGATCTTTCAAGGAATTTTCTGTGTATTAAGTTATACTGTATTATACCTTTGCTGTGAAACTTTTTTGCATTAGATACCAGCCTGCTCCATCTAAAAGTTCTACAAGAATATTTAATTTTAAAATCCTATCATAGAATCATAGAATGGTCTGGGTTGGAAGGGACCCCATGGATCATAGAGCTCCAACTCCCCTGCCACAGGCAGGGCCACCAACCTCCAGGTCTGGATCTACACAAGGTTGCCCAGGACCCCATCCAACCTGGCCTTGAACACTTTTCTATGTCTGTTCACCTTTAATAGTTTTTTTATCAAAATTGCTCCGTTTTAAAAAATGAAGGTTTCTTGTTAGTCAACATGTGTTCCTAAAGGTCAGACCAAGCTACTTTCTCCTGGATGAATAAAATTGCTGTGAGAACATGGGGCTACGTCAACAAGAGTTAGGCTCTAGACTCTGCATCATATGTGTATGAATCATACTTGCTGTGTATATTGGCTCTCCTTAGAACACATCTGATATCAATATTTTTATTTAAACTTCCTGTTGTGACACTAGTCCCCATTTAGCTTTTATTTGATCTCTCTAGGAAATGTTATTATCGTCAGTTTAAGCCCAGAACGTATTCTCTGAGTCTCACTGAATCATTCATCATCACTAAATTCTTTAAAATCAGAAATTATCCAGTTTTCCTTCAGGACTCCTTCACAAACAGATGCTGATTTCTCACCAGTTTAATTGGTTACACTGAACTGTGGAGCTAAACTGAACTGTACAGGTAAATTGAATTGTGCTGTAGTTACTCATTACCGTATATACACTATATGTACTGAGAACTGCAGTTTGTTAGAGATAGAATATAAAGAATTTGCATTGTCTGATAGTTAATGTCTTACTGATGGATGAATTGTTTGCTTGTTGAAAACAGGTGTATCTGTGAAAAATCCATTTCCCTAAAAGAATTGTAAAAAAAATGTGTGTTTACAGATACAGACCCTCTTGTGGGTGGATAGCAATTTTGTCATTTTAGCCAGATATGTAACTAGATTACAACTAAGCTTTCATCTAAGATATCCTTTGGGTCTTTCTGTGTCATGATGAAATATATTACTGTAGCAAAATAGTTCTTCAGTTTTTGGTCAGTTTTTAAACAACCTTTATCTTCCCTTCTGCTCTGTTGACAAGTTCTCCATCAGCCAGCAATGCACCCTCTTGGCCGAGAAGGCCAATGGTATCCTTGGGTACATTAAGAATTAGGAATTAGACTCAATGATCCTTATGTGTTCCTTCCAAATCAGTATTCTCTGTAAGAAAGCACGGCCAGCAGGTGGAGGGAGGTTCTCTTCCCCCTCTCCTCTGTCCTGGTGAGGCCACATCTGGAGTCCTGTGTACAGTTCGGGGCTCTCCAGTTCAGGGAAGACAAGGAACTACTGGATAAAGTGCTGCAGAGGTCTAAAAAGATGATTGGGGACTGAAGCATCTCTCATAAGAGGAAAGGCTGAGAGAGCTGGGTCTGGTTATTCTGGAGAAGACTGAGAGGGGATCTGATCAATACTTACTAAATACTAAAGGCTGGATGTCAAGAATCACAGAATCATTAAGGATGGAAAAGACCTCCAAGATCATCTAGTCCAAACACCTCCCTACCACCTATATCACTCACTAAACCATGTCCCTAAGTACCTCACCCAACCTTTCCTTGAATACCCCAAGGGATGGTGACTCCAACACCTCCCTGGGAAACCTGTTCCAATGCCCAACCACTCTTCCTGAGAAGAAATTTCTCCTAATTTCTAACATGAACCTCCCCTGTTGCAACTTGCACCCATTCCCTCTTGTCCTAGGATGGAGCCACTTCTCAGTAGTTTGCCGTGCCAGGACAAGGGGCAATGGGCACAAACTGGAACACTGGAAGTTCCATATCAATATGAGGAAAAACAGCTCAATCTCAACATGAGTAACATCCCTGTGAGGGTGACAGAGCCCTGGGACAGGCTGCCCAGAGAGGTTGTGGAGTCTCTTCTTAGGAAATACTGAAAACCCACCCAAACACCATCCTGTGCAACCTGCTGTAGGTGATGCTGCTTTAGCAGAGGATTAGACTAGATGATGTTCAGAGGTCCCTTCCAAGCCCTACTGTTCTGTGATTCTGTGGTTCTTGGCTGGAGGTTGCAGATCACGTCTTTCAGTGTTCTCTGTCTTTATATTTACTAGATCCTGTATTCTTACTGGATAAAATAGTTATAAATAGTAATTTTTTTATTTATATTATGCCATTTGAGGAAAATGGTTATGAAGAGGAAAATGCACTTTTCCGTTTTCTAATTTTACATTTTGGGCAAAATAGTGTTTATATCATCAATTAATATTTCCAGAAATGAAATTATATAATTAAAAGATAAACCCTCCTCAATCTTAATCACTTGGCATATGGTATAAGGGGAATGCAAGGGGGAAGAGAGGAGACATGCACTACTGCTGCACAGCAGAGTAGAAGTGTGCAGTTGAAAATGGCTGAGTTACTTGATTAAAGTGAAATTATTATCCCATGCTGCAGCAAGGAGGTGTTTTTCCATAATTTATAGAGAACAAGATAGATAAGCACATGTGTGTGACAAGTTTAGCAGCATGGTAATAAAAGGAGTGTAGAGGATGTGGATGAGCTAAGAAGGGTCCATGAGTTACACCCTTCTGCAGTAGAAATGCTAAGATGTAAGGAAGGTGCCCTGTGATGCTAAAAGTAAGCAAAGACCAAGGCAGAATTATAGAAGTATTTGAGTTGGAAGGGACTTAAAGACCTTCTAGTTCCAACCCCCTGCCGTGGGTAGGGACACCCTCCACCAGCCCAGGTTGCCCAAAGCCTCATCCAACCTGGCCTTGAACACTGCCAGGGAGGGGGCAGCCACAGCTTCTCTGGGCAGCCTGTGTCAGGGCCTCACCAGCTGCACAGGGAAGAATTTCTTCCTAATATCTGATCTAACTCTCTGCTCCTTCGGCTTAAACCCATTACCCCTTGTCCTATCATTGCACTCCCTTGTAATCAGTCCTTCTCCATCTTTTCTGTAGGCCCCTTCAGGTACTGGAAGGCTGTTCTAAGGTGTCCCTGGAGCCTTCTGTTTCTCAGGCTGAACAACCCCAACTCTCTCAGCTGATCTCCACAGAAGAGGTGCTCCATCTGATGATCTTTGTGGCCTTCCTCAGGACTTGCTCCAACAGCTCCATGTCCTCCTTATTTTAGGGGGCCCCAGAGCTGAATCCTCCACTTTTTGAAAGGTGCAGTTTTATCCAGATGACATATGGCATAAAATCTACTAAAAATATTGCCAAGTGAGTTGACCAAGCGTTATAGAACCACAATATTCGACTCTGAATTTGCATGAGATACTCGAATGCCATAAACCAGCACAGCTGCATTAGATCCAATGAAGGTATTCAGCTTAAAAGCTCTCAGTTTTTCTCTCTCTCAGTTCCAAAGTTCCTGTAAAGTTTGTCATTTAGGGATAATAAGCACCAGGTAATTGTTTCCCAAGAAGCCCAAAAGACTGAATCCAGCATTTCACATTTGTCACAAGGAACCCAAAAGGGGAGATTTGCCATGTAAACACTCAATTTAAGCCTCAACAGTTTTTAATTTATTACTTACTATTAGATTAAAAAGCAAGCCAGAGTTAAACCACAAGGCTGCTAGGCACTGATTTGGATGTTGGATATTAAGCAACAGAAAATGAAAGGAAGATATCCCCCCAAGACATGGTGGCCACTCAGCTTCTTAAGTGAATCAGAGCAAATTAAATTTCATCACTGAAATTTAACTTTACTACGTGTCCTTTATAAATTAAATCAATAGTGAAATGTACAGAATAGGAAAAATAAGAGGTCGTCACTTAAATTAAATGTGATCTTCTAAAAGATGAGAAGGCTGTCTAAGATGAACTGATATAAATTATGGGCTGTTTAACAGATTGAGAAAATATTATTTACTACAGAGTGAAACCTTCAAATTACACTGGTTTTATGTTCACCTGAAATGACGATTTGAAAATGAGTCCCTTGACTTGGAAAGATGTAAAAGACCTGGTTCCTTGTGTTTTATACTAAATCCAAAGAAGTCATTTTTTTCATGTCAGTGAAGATCACAGATTTTCTAGTCCTTGATTATGAGAAACTCTGGCTAAAATATTCCTGTGACAAATAGCTTTGTTAATTCTGTTATTAGCTGTTGCTGGTGTTGCGTTCATCCCTAGAGGTGTCTGTCATTGATCAGAGCTCACAGTTCTTTGTTAAGTATTTAACAGAACAAGAAATGTCCTGAAACCTTTCACAGAAAGATCCAGTTAATCTCACATAACATGAAAGATAAATGTTAAGATGATGGTGTGGTTTGTTGTAGAAATATAGATGTGAAGAAGACATTTTTAATCACAACTCCAGAAGTGTGCTACAACTGTTAATCAGTCTGGCTTGAAATTAATCTCCAGATATGTTAGCTTTGACATTCTGGCCATAAAGCATCTTTAAAAGGATACTGTAGGGTGTGATTTTCTCATGGCTACTTCTGCCAGCTTGCTGTTGCCTTAGGCTAAAAGATAATAGCTACACTTTCACTTTGAGGGGCCAGTGTACTCACAGGGCAAAACAAATGCATGGTGAGGTGCTATCTGTCGTGCTGCTTGCCATTAGTTTAAAAAAAAAAATCAATCTGTTTTGGGTTTGTGTGGCAAGGTTTTGGTAGTGGGGGGCGATACTGCAGGGGTGGCTTCTGAAAGAAGCTGCTAGGAGCTTCCCCCATGTCTGACAGAGCCAAGATGAACCAGCTCCAAAATGGACCGACCACTGCCCAAGTGTGAGCCCATCCGTCACAATGGTAGAGTCTCTGGTATAACATACTTAAGAAGAAAAAAACCCACCAAGGGGCAGAAACTGTGCAGACACCAAAGTCAGTGAAGAAGGGGGGCAGAGGAGGTGCTCCAGGCACCAGAGAGAAAAATTCCCCTGCAGCCTGTGGAGAAGACCATGGTGAAGCAGGTTGTCCCCCTGCAGCCCATGGAAAATGATGNCAGCGCATTGAAAATGATGGGAGTAGCAATCCAACCTTCAGCCTGTGGAAGACCCAACAATGGAGCAGGTGGAGACACCTGAAGGACACCATGAGCCAATGGGAAGCTTGAGCTGGAACAAGCTCCTGAAAAGACCTGTAGCCGGGTGGAGAGAGGAGTCTATGCCAGAGCTGGTTTGCTGGCAGAACATGTGACCTCTGGTCCCACACTGAAGCGGTTGGTTTAAGAACTGCAGCCCATAGGAAGGACTCATGTTGGAGAAGCTTGTGGAGGACTGTCTCCCCTAGGCTGGAGCAGGGAAAGGGTGTAAGGAGTCCTCTCTCTGAGGAGGAAGGAGCGGCAGAGACAACATGTGATGAACTGACCCCAACCCCATTCCCATCCCTGTGCTGCTGGGGGGAGGAGGGAAAGAAATTGGAACTGAAGTTACGCCTGGGAAGAAGGGAGGGGGGGGGCAGATGTTTTAAGATTTGGTTTTATTTCTCCGTGTTCATTGGGTAATAAATTACATTAATTTTATTCCTATTTGAGTCTGTTTTTCCTGTGATGGTAACTGGTAAGTGACCTCTCCCTGTCCTTATCTGGACCCAGGAGCCTTTTGTTATCTTTTCTCTCCCTGGCCCAGCTGAGGAGCACAAGGATAGAGCAGCTTTGGAGGGCACCTGGCCTCCAGCCTGGATCAACCCACCACACAGTGGTCATAGAAAAACAGATTAATGAGAAAGGAGCTAAGTTATCAGAGGTATCCCCAGAGTGGAGGCAGTGGGTGGCAAGAGAGATGAATAGAAAGAAGGTCTGGCAGTGACACCAATATCACAATTACATTCTGGGCACCTGTGGGAGCATTTGCTGCAGATACAGAAGCCCTGGCTGGCTTTGCTTTGTCATGGTCTGTTTGTCCTATTCTTCTTCATCACTTATTCACAAAACATCTGATGTTAAGCCAGAACTGTTAGATTTCTGCAACATTTCCAATAGATAGTCTACCAAAAATCTGCTAACATTAGCATACAAATATGATTAAGCAGATTAGATATAAACTCTGATATAGAACATAAACCCAATTCCTAATAGATAGATAATAGAATCATAGAATCATAGATTAATATTAGATAAATTCCTAATCGATAAATGAATAGGGCACATGTTCTAAGCTATGGGAAGTCATCAGAAAAAAGATGGAAGGCGATAAATAATTTTAACATTAAAATATTACTAAATTTGATATAACTTCTATAAATTATATATTATGCATGCATGCCTATTATATATCATATAACTTTATGTAATGTTTTATGTACATTATATGAATGTATTAACTCCCCCAATTATTTCTTTGGTTTTAAGGAATGTTACTAACACCCTGACAATATCCAGTGACGTCTTTGAGCTATGAGAAAATCTCCCTCCTAGTCCCAAATCCCAAATTCAGACTACATGAGCAGTGAACACCGATTGGGTACATTAAAATCTGCTAGCTAAACAGGGAACATTTAAGGTTAAAAAATATAAGCCAAGATTTTCCTATTTGACTTCATATCTATTCTTATATTTGCCTATTTTTCTTATCAGTAAATGGCATTTTTTTCCTTTAGTCTTTAACCCTAGACCATGCTGCATGACCATTCTGTGGTGAGTTGTGTTTGCTAAATGTTTTTAGCATGTTTGTTTTCTGAGCTCACTCCTCCTTCCCTGGCCTTTCAAAACACAATATTCAGTCCTGATCTTTAAGCAAAGAAAACTGGCCGACGGTGTATTTGTGTGAAGGTGCTCTGTCACAACAGATGGAAAATCAAAAGCATGATGAGAAGCTGGTGTGTTTGAATCTAAAAGTCATATATATTCTAGAAAATGAAGTACTGCAATTCCCAGGGTAATATGTTGTTCACAAAACACTTTAATTATCACGTCTCCAGTTATAGTCACCGTTTTACAGCTGTAAGGGGAAAATAAACATGACAAAAGCCACCATGTCTGATAAAAAGGAAATCTGAATCGGAGCCACAGCTCTTGCTCTGGGCATTCTTATTAACTAGGGCAAGTGTAGGGTCTTGCATCTAGGGAACAACAACCCCAGGTACCAGTATAGGTTGGGGACTGGCCTGTTGGAGAACAGCACAGCGGAGAGGGACCTGGGGTCCTGGTGTACAGCAGAATGACCATGAATGAGCAATGTGACCTCATGGCTAAGAAGCCCAATGGCATCCTGGGGTGTATTAGAAGGGGTGTGGTTAGTAAGTCAAGAGAGGTCCTTCTCTCCCTCTACTCTGCCCTGGTGAGACTGTGTAGTGTCCAGTTCTGGGCCCCTCAGTTCAAGAAGGACATAGAACTCTTTGAAAGAGTCCAGCACAGGGCCACCAAGATGATGAAGGGAGTGGAACATCTTCCTTTTGAGGACAGGCTGAGGGATCTGGGCCTCTTTAGCTTGGAGGAGACTGAGAGGTGACCTTATTAATGTTTATAAACATGTGAAGGGTGAGAGTCAGGAGGATGGAGCTTGGCTCTTCTCAGTGATGGCCAGTGACAAGGGGCAACGGGTGCAAGCTGGAGCATAGGAAGTTCTGTGTGAATATAAGGAGAAACTTTTTCACTGTGAGGGTGACAGAGAACTGGAACAGGCTCCCCAGAGAGGTTGTAGAGTCTCCCTCTCTGAAGACATTCAAACCCTGCCTGGATGCATTCCTGTGTGATTTAGTCTAGGTTTTCCTGCTCTGGCAGGGTAGGGGTGGGACTAGACGATCTTTCGAGGTCCCTTCCAACTCCTAATGTTCTGTGATCAAAGCAAAAGCAGTTTTTGAGTAAACAAACCATAAATGCAGAATCAATCTTAATCCAGCAAATGATACTGACTTAGATTTAGATGCCTGTCGTAGACTGATACATTTAACATGCTGTCTGTTACTAATGCAGGGCTTTGCTCATCAGAAAAGGTTTCCATCTCTGGTATAAACCTCAGTCAGTAGATGTTCCAAAACGTTAGCAGTTGTTCAGAAAGGATATGAAGAATGTTCCATTTCACCAGAACATTAAAAAGCTTTCAAATTGTACAGAATGCAATTATCCAAATAAGATCCAGGTCACAGCACTAGAACTGCTGTCCTGACCCATGCAAAAGCATCTGTTGGGTTTTTTTTTTAATGGTGACTGATACTAAAGATGTGACATCGTGACTCAGTAGATATATGCAGCACTGTGCAGGAGGGAGCTGGACGGGAGAATCTCAAGTCATTTTTAAGGAGAAAGTTAAAACATGAATTAAAGGTTGCAGTTGCTTTTTATGTATTTATCTCACTCGGACCCTGTACAATTAAGAATGCAAGAATTATGAGGACAGGCAGCAGGTAATCAAGAGGTAATTTAAACTACAACAGTTAGGATATGTAGCAAGGAAGGCAGGCTTGGAAGTTTTTCCTTGTTTTCCTTTCAGTCTAGTGATGGTTCAGCACAGACCATGGTCTGAGTTCTTGATCTGTGACAGTTTGTGGCGATTGCAAAGTGACAGAAGTTTTTTCTCAGACCGACCCTGTTATTTTTAAAAGAGAAAATAATCTGACAGGAAACTGCACTTTCTCATTAAAGATGATTGTCCCAAAGGTTGATGTCAACAAAACCCCCCAAACCTTTGTTGGAGGCCACAGTTTCCTTCTAGTTTTAAACTTTTCTTGGCATAAAGCCTTTCATATGTCTTGCCCAAGAGGACAGTCTCGCTCTTCTTGGAGGTGCAGAGCAACAGGAAGAGAGGCTACAGGCACAAATTAGTCAATGGGACGTTCCAGATAGTCTTTTTCTTTTTTAAATACTGGAATAGTTTGATCTGAGAAGCTGTAGGATCTCCATCCTTTGATGCATTCAAAACTCAACTAGACAAGTTGAGGGGCTTGGTTGGATTAGGTGAGTGCCAGACGTGCCTTCCAACCTAAATTGTTCTATGTTTCTGTAGTTCTGTGATGGACCTGGCACCTAACAGGTGAGGATGGATACTAGATACACTTGAATGAAAATAAATGAAAGCTTTTATTTATTTAAAGAGATTATATTGTGTTAATCTAAAGCATATATACACTGTGCATAGATGAGCATATAATACATGTATTTAGGCTGCATACACAGATATATAATCCAGGATAGGTAGAATTGCAGTACATTGCAAAAGCAATTGCCACAGTATCACTCTGATGGAGAATTTCTTTCTCTTCACCATGTAAAATGATTCTGATGCCATCAGATGTCTGTTATTTCACCTGAAGGATTTCTGTGTCAAGTCCGCAGCATAGAGACTATAGCCCCCAAGTTACCAGATAGAGGGAGATGGATCAGGCTATGGTGAGAGAGCAGATCAGCCAAAATATAACTAACCTGTGGGGTCTAGAATAATCTTTCAGGTTCTTTTGTATGCCCTAGAGACACCCTGAGTTCATGTCAGGATGACACCATGTTCCATGACTCACCTTTATCTATTGTAAAGAAACAGGGAGGTGGGCAGAGAGGCAGCCCCAGTATGAATCAGAAAGTAGGGCTGGGAGGCATTCTGTGGCACACCTCTGCCCTGCTGCTTTGATACGGTGCAGGGAGCATGGGTACAAGTGCCAGAACTGCCAGGTCTAAATTAACACTAACAGACCTTTGACTAAAGTCATCCCTGGGCTTCCTGGTGATTTTGGGACTTCAAGAAGTTGTGAGAAGATGGAAAACGGCCCCAGAAATTTTATTTCAGTTCAAAGTGTTATTAAGGTACTTTTATGTTTAATAATGGGGAAGAGTTCTAATGTAGAAATCTATTCATGATATTTTCCCATTAATATCTTCTGGTCCAGCCTTATTATTTGTCATTCTGGCTGTCCTGAATTATCCTAGTGTGTCCTTTATTGAATCTCTACTCAATGATTCTCACCTAGTTATTTCTCCAAAATGTGCCACAGCATTTAGATACATTTGCAGTGCTAAATTATCATTTGATTTTTTTGTCTCTGAAGCTAGCTGGTGGCCATAGGAGTTTTCGACTTCTCCTTTAACTGTTTCATTCCTGAAAAAGTAAGAAATACTGAGTGATTCTTTTGATTCTAAAAACCATCTCCAAGTTAAAAAAATCAAATTAGAAACCTTTTTTTTCTATTTTCTGTCCAGAAAAATAATGTAAGGGTAGAGGTATATCTAACATAGGAACACAAAAGAGAAGGAAGTTAAAACTCAAGATGTCAAAAGGAAATGACGTCCAAATGAATGGTGTTTAGTTAAATTCTGCTGGCTGTCTCTGGTTATTCAGATGAAACCCAACGATCTGGTTTCATTATGTATTCTTGGGCCATTCAGATGCTGAAGATGCTATGGGAGAATTAGGTCTAGTGATAACATTAGCAGGGCTGTTTTCTACTGCGTTGTTGAATGATAAATGGATTCCCCAACCTTTGATATGGGCTCGGAGAAAAGTTCAAACATCTTCCCTTTTCCAGAATGGAAAAGCACTGAGGAAGTAAGAAATTAAAATTCTGTAATTAAGCTCCTGGGAAGAATTGAGCCACCAAATTCATTAACAACAATTGTGATTGATGACCCATGGAGTTGCAGAATTATTTATGACCAGAAATCATACCGGGTCTTCTTCCTCATAATAATATTTCATCATAGTTTTTCTTTTTGAAAAGTAAATTTACTAACAAGAACATTAAAAGACAATTCCAAGAGAGATCAATTTACAAAGTCTTTTAAATATTCAATTGAAATAATAGGTTGGGAAATAGATGACTGGGCAAAGGATTTAATAGTATTGCTAAATAAGAAGACTTTTCAGAAATACGCTCTCTGACATTGATAATGATTACTGCCTTTTTAATTTTATTTTTAAAGTTACTTCTCAAAGTGAAGAAATACTTGTATACATCTCTTAATTTTTAATACTTATATTAAAAAGTCTGTGGTGGCTTAACAGGCAGATTAGTTCTTCTTTCCCTTCTTTTGCCAAAGGAAATACTTAGATTTTTTTTCATCTTTTGCTTCTTCTTCATACAGGTAACCTGTTCTTGCTGTTGCACACTTCTCTAAGTTAAATTGTGCACTAGAGAACTCGGATCCTATTAGCTTGCAAAAGTACATGACAGAAGCCTCCAGAAAAAACCTACTTTTTCCCAGTCTGAGACCACATATATAGATCAGTAGGCATATTAACAAACAGGAGTTTTCCCCTTAATAAAATTTTTACTTCAATACGTACTTAAATGCAGACAGTAAAGAGAAGAGAAATATTAAGTTTTATGCAAATTGTTTAATGTCAGTCATGTCCATAAAACAACTTAGTTCTGAGAACTGACTTCTGTGCCTCAGCTCACATGTAGCCAAAAAGATCTTCTGTTGCTAGAGATTTTCACAAAATATACTCTGAAGTAACATGCCAAATTCTGTCTGCTCTTCAAGAATACAGAATGGGCAATATATAAGCTAATGCACATCATTTTCCAAAATTCCTTGCTTGCATATTTGTCTTTTGAATGGTGAGACCTTCCGAGGCTTAGAGATTAAATATTTTTACATCTGCTATTGCCTTCATTCTGTTAGCTTCCTGAAAAATAACCTGGTTAGACTGCAGGCAAAAATAATAAACCCAACAAACTAATTTATATTTGCAATAGGAGCTGTGGAAGTTGTCAGTTCAACAAATGCTAACCACGGCTGGTTTTGCAGTCTGTCTGTGTGTGTGGAATTAAGAGAATATGTAGGTGTTTTGAACACTGAGGAGATAAAATGAGCCTGTCAAGTTTTCCAGTTTTGAATTTGAAAAGGGTAGGTTGGGAGTCATCGAAAGTTATTATTTTTTTCCATTTGTACATCTGACCAAATTAAGGATCTTCTGCTTTCAGTATCTTTTTCTGTAAGTCTCATCTGACTCATATCCTCTCATCTGATAAGTGACACGATCCTGGTTAGTAGGTCCTTTAATACATGGGCCTAGATCTTAAGACAACTCTTGTGTGGCATAGAAATTATATTTGTTCTTGTCTTCATCACTCTTTAGTCATAAAAGTCAGATTCAGGTATGCCAAAGATCAAAATAATACCACCCAGCTTTGTTACTTCTTTATATTGATTCAGGTTTCTTTTTAAGGTTGATCTTACGTTTTTGCTTTCTAAATTTTTAAATATCATTAGTCTTTGCATATTGCACTGTGTTCTGTGAGCTACAGCTAAAATGCTGCACAGCCAGATCCGTCAGATCTTCTAAAGAACATCTGGGATGTTCAGATCACTTGTTCAGCTCAACTCATTAGCAAGGGCAGAAGTGCAACCCCAAGTGTATGTGATTCTGTGCCTCCTGGAGCATCCTGCTTGTAAGGAGTATCACCAGCTCCATCAGTGTGAGGCCCAAGGCCATTAGCCCCCCCAGGATTTACCTGGCCCCACACAGGAATGTGTGCTTTAGCAATTCAGTAGGAAAGATGGGAGACTATCAGAACCAAGGGAGAAGGACTTGGGGTTTTGAGACATGTAGCCATCCCTCTCTCTTGTGTGTCAGTAACTGCAAAAGGTTTGGTCTGTCTGCTCCTACGTATGAATCCCTCAGACCACTGCCAGGCTGCGTCTGAGCCCATGCAGCCATTAGTACCATGCTACAACCCACCCTGCTGAGTGTAAAAACCATACAGACACTGTAGTAAAGGTCTATCATAAGAACATGTGGTATCTTATCTTGGGTTGTCATCACCGTCTTGCCTTCGTTATTACTGGCTCAAGCTGGGTAGGTGTTGCTATTTGGATTACAGCTGCATAAGCTGTGCTGATACCTCCACAAACATATGCACAGTATGAACAAGCTCACAAAGCATGAGGAGGTGCCCTTGTGCATTTTCACCAACCAGAGAAACAACGTACCCTTGGCTTATTCATATGAGGGGAAATAAATGTTTACATATGGTTAAGTTTATTACTTGGAGAGCTTGGCAAGATGTGTTTTGTGATTTTGGAGACTGGACTTTCCTGGGGAACCTTTATTCACCGAAACATGTGAGGTACTTTTTAGGTCAAAAGATACGGTGTGTTTTGAGCTGCTGTTTTAGAGCTGCTGCTTTCACAGTTTCTTGATGGCAACTTAGTCTGCCAAACTCTTGGGATCTGATAACACTGAGAGATTGAATAAGGCAAGCTAGGTAGGAAATGAAGTTATAAATATTTGCAAGGTACATATTTGTGAATAAGGGCAATGCTGACTGCTTTGGAAGCCTGGTAGGCTATACACACACACAATGAAGCATTCTGTTTTCTTAATGGAGCGTTGCACATACAGAAATCAAATCACCCATTCACATTTTACTATTTTGAAACCAATCAGTCCAGGTCACTTATATTTTCACTGCATTTTGAGAAGCAGGATGAAACAAAACAACCTGATTACTGTTAACCAGGTCATGCCTTCATCTCTGTGTCTGCCAGAACACCAGTATCATTCTGATGTTATGTTCAGACCTGGATGATCAACATATCAGAATGTATTTCTCAAAAGCAAGTAGTTCTTGTATTTGAAAGAGTCCCAAAAAGCATAATGAAAGCCCAAACAGCTACAAATGCACTAAGTCCATGTACAGACTCCATCTTCACATACTGCTGTGCAACATCCCCATGTCAGACTGCCTCCATAATTCCCAATGTCTTTGTTTATTTATTTAATTAATTAGGGTAGTTTATTTATTTAATTAGGCAGTTGCCCTAATATCCCAATTTGAGCTGTTGGTGTGTCTTGTACTGGTTTTCTTTCCTTTCTAGTGTTGTCCTTGTGCTGGTTTTGGCTGGGAT
>VZTU01023457.1:298-35494 GCA_013400835.1 Zapornia atra
GGCATCCTATACTGAAGGTCTTGTAGTTGCTGTAAGAACAACTTTCAAAGGAAGATGAGTAAAGTTAATAATGGGTCTAAGGAAAAGTGTATCCAAGATAGCTCACCAGATGTTTGGAGTTTAGAAAAACTCACTCTAGCAAATTAGACTTCTATAAAGGTTTTATTGGAACACATATTTAAAAAGCTACAGTATGATTGTTAGTGATAGGAGAACCTTACTCACTGAAAGGTACTACCTCTTGCTTTCTTAGTGGCAATTACAAAATGTTTGTTTTGCCCATCCTGGTCTAGTGTGGAGGATGTGACAGAAAGTGTAGGCAGTGATATTTTAAATCACTTTTTTTTTTTAACCATCCTTACATGAATAGGCTTGAAAAATTTTAGGGCTCAGTATTGGAGAACTGCTTGTTAGAGTCAGGCCTATAACAGGCTTCATTCTATTGAAGCCCTACATATAAGAAATTTGCTGATTAGTATTCAACAAGCTTGAAATATAGATGCAGGCGGGCATAAATACATGTCTGGAAGGGGCCTGGTAAAGATGTTTAATCCAATTGCTCGCCCCAAGGCAAGATCAAATACAGCTAAAGTATTTCTGACAGATGTTTATTCAGTCTATTCATAGGAATGTCAGTGATGGATATTGCACAATGTCTCAAGACAAGCTGTTCTCAAGACAAAGAACACAATTTCAAAATGCAGCCTAGTGTTCTAGGGCTAGGAGCTAAATGGCAGCTGTTTGAGAGCTTTGTTATATGGGCACTAATCCTGATTTACATTAATATACATATCATCCACAGAGTGTAGAATTTATATCTCCTGCATGATGTGCTGACTCTTGGGACTGCGAGCTGGATGAAGATGCATTTGCTGCTACTATGAAATATCAAATCTTGCTATATTGCAATACATTTTAAAGATACCTATCTAAAGGATGCATTAGCCATGCATGTTGGTTTTAGGGACACAAACATCATTAAAACCCTGAGACATTTATTCAGAAAGTTACATGCACGTTTTAGAAAGGTATGTACTGTGCTCTGCCATTTGATAGAAATTACTATTGAAGGTACAAATCATAGTGTAGTTAGGCTCAGATTTTTGAGTACTTGCTGAAAACGTAGTGTTACTTTAAAGTGTGTATGCTTACAGAGTTAAATAAAACAAATTTCTCATACATTGATATATATATGAACTTCACCGCAATATTTCCTTTGTTCACTTTCAAATATCAACTTGGCTTAGGTATTTGAAAGCAGTCAAAGAAGATAAAAGTTCAACTTTTCTTTCATGACCCCAAAGAGAAATAAGCATGAGATACACTTTAAAAATAAGAATAATTTCTTCTACAGGATTTTTTTCAGAATATTTTAAATTTTTGTACCTTCTGCTGAAATGCTATCTGAATTCAATTTTTTTTTTAAACTGTTGTGGGCCTGTACAGTACTATGAACCCTTGTTGCAAATAACCTAGAAATGAGTCAATATATTTACATGCTTCATAAAAGCAGTAAGAAGGTGGTGGTGGTGCTAGGGGTGGTGGTGAATTCCTGTGGTAAAATAGGCAAAAATAGTAGAAATTTAGGTTGGGCAGATGTGTGAAATGTGCTACAAATTTCACAGAATGTTTAATGGCATGGTCTGAACTTGACAACTAAGCAAACTTGGGAAAAACATCACATTTCCCAATTAAAACTGCATGAAACAGAAAAAAAGTTAATTTTACTCAGCTCTGTCAATGACACTTTCAGTCCAGTATGACAGGGAGTAGAAAGGAGCTCTGAAAACAGCACTTAAAAGATGAAAACCAAAAGCATATTCCTACATAATTATTGTGCCTTTATCTTATTTCTATTCCTTGTAAGGAATTTTGTCAGCAAACGGATATGAATCACTACAGAGCAACACTTCCATGAAATTACTTTCAATGAACAAAATGCAGAGTATTCCATTTAAAAGTCTTTTTGGAAAATAAAAGGTGTTCCCAAGCGTTAAAGGAAATGTATCACAATCATAAATCATGGATAAAATAAATGTATAAATTTACGTTTTAACTTGACTCTTGCTAAGGTATAATAGAAAATTATTTAAATTAATAGGATTTATCATAACAGTACTGCAACTGTTATTTTTTATGTTCAGTGAATTACAAAACCTTTCTATTGTTTGATTTACTACAGGAGAGTATTCCTCTTAAAGATTCCACTCTGCATTTTGCTATACCCATCCTTCACTCCAAATAGAGGATCTGTAGGAGGTACAAGAGGCTGAACAGATTGTCAGAAGGCTGAAACATTGGCTTCTCCTGTGTATAAAACCCTATGCTGAGAAACGAGAGAGACGGAACACAGGTGCACTGAAAAGATATTACAATATATTCCTTTCTAGAAAGTATTCAGCATTTATCATTCCCTGAAAAAAACCACTAAATCATTCCTCTGTCACCATACTGATTTGCCCATGAGTTATTTTCTAAGGCTTAAAATACACTGAGTAGGTAAAGTGAATGTAAGGGTCTCTTCTACGATCCCCTACTAATTTAGGAAGTATAGCAGTCTAAAAAGTGCTGAGTCACTTGACTGTCACTCTAAATTTCCAGAATTTCATAAGCATAGTATGTTCCGTAACAAATCATATCCTTCCCTGAGAGAACTTAATCTTGATTTTTTCCTCATTTAAGTGGAAATGTGTTTGCATAAGATAGGTTCTTTTCATATGGTAGGCCCAGGTCACAAAACCACTCATCTTTAAATGGTGGTTATTTTTAGAATTAAAGAAGTAGGCTGTCAAAACTGAGTTGTCAAGGTACCTTAAAGAAATTCTGCTTTCCCTGTTCAAAGCTTGCATAACTTCAAAATTGATACAAAGTTTTTTTAACCCCACTGACATCCACGTTTGGGAGCATTCCCATACTTAGATAACAAAACCAACAGCTGTCACCGGAAGTTTGATTTGAGCAGGCAGAGCAGAATTTCTGTGTCATTTAACAAGGTTAGAAAGGTTAGATTTTTTTTTTAGTATTTTTTTAACAGAAGAGCAGTATTTAAATCTACAGAGTAAATATGTTGGCAGGAATTATAGTTGAAGAGATATCACATTTTCTTCAGAATAAAATAAGCACCTAGCATGCTAAGGTCTGTGGTGCGCCCTTAGCTTGACACCAGTCACTGAATTTTTTTAATGCAAACTGCATTAATGGTAACCAAAAGAAAGAAGAAGGAAAGAAAAAGAAAAGAAAATAGATGACTACAATATGCCTGCTTGTAACACAATTACAGGCATGAAAACAGCTCTGGTCCATGCAAAGTAGGACTAAGATACAATTTGTAAGCAGGTGTCAGCTCTCTGCATCATAATGTTGCCTCTTCCAAGCCACTAAGTAGAAGCACAAGTTTACCTAGGTGAGAAAGAATTGTAGAAAAGGGAATGGTCATGCTGAAGGACATGAGAAATCATCTATTAGAAGATGTGGTGCTATCCAGGCTCTCATCTTGTACACCTTCACTAAACTTTAAATACTTTTAAACTCATTTAAACAGTTATTTTTCAAAGACCTCAGTTCTTTTTCACTTTTTTGGTATTGGGTATTTTTGTGCTCACTCAATGCTTTTGTTTCATGGACAGGCCACACATGATCAGATATACTAAAAAATGCTACAGTATCTTTCTTTTACTTGTAGCGCTCTTCCTAAGCAACTGCAATGTCATAACTGATCAAGGGCATTTAATTGCTATAACAGCATGATAAACTACTGCAAAGTGTGAACATTTAGTTGCAGTGATTGTATTCTTCCACGTTATACTTGCTAAAAGAGCTTGGCAATGTTGATAATACTGATGTAAGAGGACTGAGATTAATTTAAACATAATGCTATTCTAAAGAGGCATCCCAAGAATGTTTTAAAATTGAGGGGAACTCAGGGTAGAGATGACATTTTGAGAGGTGCCAGTGAAGAGTAATTTAAAATTTTCATTTTTCTTCTGAGTACAATAGCAATATCTAGAAAACAGAAAGGAAAGAGCTAATCACTGGACTTGTTCTATCAGTCATTGTCTTTCACTTGCTCTAATTCAGGTCTAAACTCCACTTTGTCAAGGGCACTGCTTACCTTGTAGTAATTTTTACAGGCTACCTATCCATTGCATAATGGATATTTTATTAAAAGGTGACATCAAAGTATCGGCCAAGGCCAAGCCAATCTGTGATGGTGGTGGTGGTGTGCCTGGGATAACATATTTAATAAGGGGGAAGAGAAACCTACAGAATTGCAGTCAAAGAGAGAAGTGAAAATGTGTGAGAGAAACAACTCTGCAGAGACTAAGGTTAGTAAAGAAGGAGAGTGAGGGGGTGGTACATTCCCCTGCAGACCATAATGAAGACCATGGTAAGGCAGGCTGTCCCCTTGAAGACTATAGAAGTTAATGGTGGATCAGAAATTCACCTACAGCCAGTGGAAGACCCCATGGTGGAGCAGGAGGAAGTCCAAAGGAAGCTGTGACGCCATGGGAAGTCCATGCTGGAGCAAGCTCCTTGCAGGACCTGTGGAGAGAGGAGCCCACACTGGAGCAGAGGAAGAGTGTGCAGAGTCCTCCCCCTGAGGAGGAAGAAGTAGCAGAGACAATGTGTGATGAACTGGCCACAACCCTCCTGCACTGCTGAGGCAGAAAACGTGAGAATAAAGTTGAGCCTGGGAAGAAGGGAGGTGTGGGGGGAAGGTGTCTTAAGATTTAGTTTTTATTTCTCATTATGCTACTCTGATTTGACTAGTAATAAATTAAATTAATGTTTTGCAAACATCCAAAGGCAGACTGAAGGGGAAGATACAAGAGAGGAAAGGAAGATCATGAGTAGTGTAATAGATGAGAATGCCTGCCTTGAAAAGGCTATATTTTTGCTGAATAGATAAGTGCATGTTGATCAACCTCCAGATAAAAGGAATGGAGAAAATTGTCTATGTTGAAGGAAAAACTCCCATCTGCATATCTTAATTATGTCTATTTCCCTCACTTTCCCATACACTGGAAATTACACTCCTATCCTTCCCTGTAACCACTAAAGTCCTTTAAATTCAGGTTTTGAATATAAAAAAGCTTTTGAAGTTATTAAAAATAAAAAGTGATCCTTCTTAGAATTTTCTGAAGTCTTCTACTATTTCTGTGATTTTCCTATAGATGTGAGTTCTTTGAATCTAGGACTTTTTTGTATTTTATTGCCTGCAAAAACTAAACAAAATAATACGAGCACACATCTTAATGATCTAAATGTGGTGGTAAATCCTTCAAGATTCATCCTTACATGGATAAATATTTTGCATGTAGACCATCCTCATCATTCAAAAAATGAAATTGTATCTAGTCAACAGGAATTAGGCAGACATTCACAAATTTTCCAAGGTCTTACTGACATCGTGGACATGTGTAGTGGGATTCATAATTTGAGTGGAAAAATAGACTACTAAAATCCTGGAGGAAGAGATAATTTTGACCTTTCCTTCATATATATATTTTGCTCTTTCCAGAAGATGTAATCTAAATACCAGTTAAACTAGCAACTGCATATTTTTTCAAAAATTGTTCCAGCTGTGAGGTTTTGCAGCCACATCATTAGGATTAACTTGTGATCTAAATGCCATCTTGCAGCTCAGCTATCTGCTACTAAATATTGGATGCTTCTCTGTGGAAACCACTTTATTACTTGCCTAAATATTTCATTCAGAACACTCATGTGAACAACTGGCTATGAGAGAACACGGAAAGAGCCTGGAAATGTCCACTGGAAAAAAAAAAAAAAGAAAGAAAAAAACCGAGGCTGCAGGCCAGCAAGCAGCCAAGATTGTATGACCTGTTTGGATCTCCACCATTTAGGACACAGCAGAGCAAATGAAGAAAAATTAGGGATGTAAGATACTTGCCTTTATGAAATACTGACAAAAAGATTAGTCTGGAAGCAGTGTAATCAGTGCTGGGTATGATTTTAACCAGTTAGCAAACTTCTTGGGAGGCTTAATGGAAGAGTCGCTATGCTGTCTCCAGCTGAAGAGTTAGAGCAACTGTATGACATTACCTCGTGCAGTGCAGACATACCCAGAATAATATCCGCCATACTATAACTTCTTATGCGACAGACATAGTAAAAATGCACTGCATGGGGTTTTTTTTATTGTACTGTGCTCATGTTCACAACATGTGCTTCATGTTGTGTCCAGTTCTGGGCTCCTTGGTTTAAAAAGGACAGGGATCTCCTTGAGAGAGTCCAAAGAAGGGCTACGAAGATGATTAGGGGCCTGGAGCATCTCCCCTATGAGGACAGGCTGAGTAAGTTGGGACTCTTCAGCCTTGACAAGAGAAGACTAAGGGGGGACCTAATTAAAGTCTATAATTATCTTAAGCAGGGGATGCAGGGGGAATCAGCCAGCCCCTTTTCGGTGGTCTGTGGGGATAGGACAAGGGGCAACGGCTGCAAGTTGGAGCACAGGAAGTTCCACACCAATATGCGGAAGAACTTTTTCACAGTGAGGGTGACAGAGCACTGGAATAGGCTGCCCAGGGAGGTGGTGGAGTCTCCTTCTCTGGAGATATTCAAGACCCGTCTGGATGCCTATCTGAGTGATATGTCCTAGGGAGCCTGCTTTGGCATGGGGGTTGGACCCGATGATCTCTTGAGATCCCTTCCAACCCCTACGATTCTATGATTCTATGTTATTGAAATCAGTAGCAGATACTTGTACATCCATTCAGATCTAGCTAACATAAGCAGCAGACCCTCCGAGGTACTTTATTATCTAAGACAGTGTTTTCCCAGAGAAAATGAATTATCCCTCTACAGAAGAGAGTAAGGCAAAGCATTGACCAGGAAGGAACAGGTGTTCTTACTCACAAGTATTTTCAAATTCAAATCTCTTTTCTTGTTTACCTTTCTTAATGAAGTTTTAGTTACATATTTTTTCTTGCCTTAACTGTAAACCTACACTAATTTATTAGTCCTTCTCTTACATAATCATTTAGCATCATTACCCTATTTAAGGCTATTTGCACACAGGAAATAACAAGGTATTAGGGTGCTTAGTCCTAATTAACTGCCCTTGATTCCACTGCAACTTCTGCTTTCAAAGTTTTGCAGCCTGTGAGGACTTGCTCCTCTCTTCTTGTATATGTTGTAGTTTTGCATGGCTGGGTTCTGGTGAAGAAGTGGGGGCTGCAGGGGTGGCTTCTGCAAGAAGCAGCTAGAAGCTCTCTGAAGGTCCAAGGAAGCAACCACCAGCCCACTCAAGGCCGGAGTCTTTGCTGACCAAAACTGAGCCCCATCAGCAATGGTCACAGTGCTTCTGGGAATCACATTTAAGAGAAAAATACTGCAAGCAGCCTCTTTTTGCCACCAGAGAAGGGAGTGAGAAGATGTAAGAAACTGTGCAGGCACCAAGGCCAAGGAAGGGGTGGGGAGGGGAGGTGCTCCAGATGCCAGAAAGAGATTCCCCTGCAGCCCATGGAGAAACCCACGGTGGAGCAGGTGTCCCCTGCAGCCCATGGAAAAGGACAAGACCCACCTGCAGCCCATGGAGAGGGCCCATGTTACAGCAGGTGGAGACATACAGGAGATGCTGTGACCCGCGTTGGAGCAAGCCCCTGCCAGCACTTGCAGCCCATGGAGTGAGACAGAGACACAGAGATGAGCAAGAGAGAGAGAGATCCACACTGGAGCAGGTTTGCGGGGGGGAGGCTTGTGACTCCATGGAGGACAAGGCTGGAGCAGTCTGGGCCTGAGAGACATTCTATGATTCATGACTGCACCCCATAGAAGTGGCCTATGATGGGGCAGCTGGTGAAGAAGTTCATGGAGGACTGTCTCCTGTGTGTGGGACCCCACCCTGGAGCAGGGGAAGGGTGTGAGGAATGCGTCACCCCCCCGCCCCCTGACCAAGAAGGAAAACAACTCATGAGGAACTGACTGAAACCCCTATTCCCCCAGTCCCTGCCCCTCCCTGAACTACAATGTGGGTGGAAGAAGGGAGTAAAATCATAACTGAAGTGAAGTCTGCAAAGAAGGGAGGGGTGGGAGGAGGTGCTTTAAGATCTGGTCGCATTTCTCATTATCTGACTCTGGTCTCACTGTGTGTGCAGTGTAGTGTAATAAATTAGAGTTTTCTTTCCTTTATTCTGTTGAGTCTGTTTTGCCTGTGACGCTGATTGTGGAATGATCTCTCCCTGTCCTTATCTTGACTCCTAAGCCTCTCAATATATATTTTCTTCCCTGTCCAGCTAAAAAGGGGAGTGTTAGAATGGCTTTGGTGGGTGTCTGGCCTCCAGCCAGGGTCAAACCACCACAGTATATTAAAAGAATAGCAGGAAATAGTGACTATAACTTTGAATCATAAAGCCTGAACAATAGTTCAGTGAGTTGCACCTTTTCTATTAACAAAACCTACACAGGTGGATTTCTATCTGTGCCTGTCTCTACCTTTTCTGTTATCCTTTCATTCAGTCAAAAACTATCTGACAAAATTATTACCTCTCTATCTTCTGATCCACAATGAAATATGTATGGTTACTCGTACCAAAGCAAATACACTTCTGCCACCTGAAAAAAAATGATGGCTGGTACAGCACTGTGTAAGTTTAGATGCATACAACTGAAATCCTGCTATCATTGGCCTGAAAATCTGACCTATGAAATAAAGATAGCAAATTGCATTTGATTCAAAGGCAACTGCAGCAAACAAGCACAATGGCTTTGCAAGGTTTATTGGATGCAGTCATTATCCATTTAATTGGTTTTCATATGTGTTGGATATCTGCAAGTGTAAATGAGATTGTTAAATCACTCAAAGGTTTTAAGTGTTGTACTTACACAGGCTACTTATTATCTACATTTTGATTCTTTCTCTGTATCATCATCAAAAAAGAATAATAATAGCAGCAGTCATAATAATCCAGTTAAGAATAATTCTTCGATGTAGTTTGTGTGGCTAATTGTGAGGACATAAAATAAATCCTACTTCCAGCATATCTGCCAGCAGTGTCTGTTTACTTCTGAAACTGTGAATACATTTTGGATCTGTGAACAGTCGTTGCCTTGGAGAGTATGTTTTACGTAAACATTGAAGGAAAATTGGTCTATGGCAAGAAAAGAGATTTAACCTTTGTGTATTAGAAAACAGATGGGTCAATAACAGGGTATGGTCTGGATTATGTTTTACTTATTATTTTTATTCCATCCAAAAAGCTGAAAAAGACTCAGGCACCATACTGTTACGTGTGCCCTTTTTAAAATGAGACTTTATTTCACACAGAAACTGGAAAAGTTAGGTTATTTACAAGATTTCTTACAAACCGCAGATAGCAGAGAGTGTGATTGTTCTGTGAAAGACTGACAATTATTCACTACATGATTATTTGCTGTGTGTTTACCAATGACTAAGAATTAATTGCCAGCAGATTTCCCATTATTAAATAAAAGCACATTTAAATGTTATTAATTCAATCCCTTTATCCTTTGTGTTAAGGATAAATAGTTTGTAAAACATAAATCTACGCTGAATAGCTACTATGAACATTTTCTGAATGTCGAAGGAACTGCAAGTACCGCAGTAGGCAATACAGTAGGTTATAGTTTTCCTTTAGTGTCTTCAGCATTTCTGGCCATTGGTTACCTATGCATTAGAATGTTTGGAAGCTACTTATTGACCCATCATAAAGTCCTTGTATTTGTCTACATTCACACAACCTAGGTATGATCCAAAGGTTAAAACAGAGAAATGCTTGCTTGCTTTTCTTTTCTAGGTATGCTGGAGCAGAGTAAGAATATATGTGGGAAAAACCAGAACTATCCTAAGACTTCTGATGAGTTGCCAGCTCGGTTTTTAGTGGCTGGCTTTGAACACAGTGTGTAAGGTAATACTTTTGAATGTCCGACGGAAAAAAACATGTCTGCAAGGTAGCTCATCGTGAAGAGGTTGAAGCACACGGGGCCAACTTACAGGGCAGGCACAGAGCTTGCATTCAATGGCTTTGAAAAATGAGCCTGTATTTTCACAGGGGTTTTCCCTCAAGATGGGTGTGCAGGTCGTAATGTGCTGGTTTTGGCTTGCATAGGGTTAATTTTCTTCACAGTAGCTCATTTAGTGCTGTACTTGGGATTTGTGACCAGAAAGTGTTGGTAACGCATCTATGTATTACCTGTTGCTGAACAGTCTTTACAGACCATCAAGACCTGTTTTCCATGCTGCCCTGACAGTGAGCAGGCTGGGGGTGCACATAAGTTGGGAGGGTACACAGCTGGGACAGATGTCCTCAGCTAGCCAAAGGGATATCCCATATCACAGGATGTCATGCTCAGCAATAAAATCTGGGGAAAGGAGAAGCGGGGTATTTGGAGTTATGGTGCTTGTTTTCCTAAGTAACCATTATGTATGATGGAGCCCTGCTGTCTTGGAGATGCCTGAACACCCGCCTGCGATGGGAAGTAGTGTATGAATTCCTCACTTTGGTTTACTTGTACGCTCTTCTTTCCCTTTATCTATTAAATAACTCTAACTCAACCCATGAGTTATAGCACTTCTGCCTTTCTGAATCTCCCCCGTATCACCGGGGCAGCGAGTGAGCAGTTGAGTGGGACTGAGATGACAACTGGGGCTAACACACAGCAGTCAGCCAACAGTTTCAGTATATAGACAGAAAACTGCTAGGTAGTCCCTCCACTACTGGTCCATTAGCTCCATTTTGGAAGCTGACTTAATTTTTTTTTTTCTATTACGAGTAGGAATACAGGAGAGAAATGGCTTGAGTCAGAGCCACCAGATAGAAAAGGAGATCTTCAGGACATTCAAAATAGCAGAGGAATGAAGATCTGAGGCACTGTGTAGAGTTAAGCTATATATATTGGATGTTATCCATCTAAATTACGTTACATTACATTGATTCAATTGTAAGCCACCTCCGATTTCCAGCTGGATACAAATATTTTCAGTGTTGTTATTATTTCACCATCTAAATTAAATTCCCTGTTTGAAACTTTTCCCCCCCTATTGATTTTTTCCCTGTTATGACAAATCAATTACAGGCTACATTACATTTTCATCTGCTAGAAAAACAGGTTTTTTTCCAGGATGCTCTTTATCCTTTGGATTAGGGCTCTTTCAGTTACAAATTACCCCTTGTAGCAAGCTGCAGTGTATGGTCTGTGTTCATGGGACAAAGCACTTGCTCCTTTTAGCAAAATCTAATTTAGGTTGTACCCAGCTCACAAGATGGATAACACTCCCAAGGGTAAACCTCCCTGGTCTAAGTAGTTAGGTGCAGACAGTCATACGTTAGCTCACTCTCTGCTCTGAATTGGTGGGATGGAAGCCAGAACGTGAAGATTGTTCAGTCACATAAGTGTTTGGCTGCCCTCACACTGTCAAGTCCTATCTCTCAGCTGGGCATCCACCACTGACCTCCTGGACAGGGCTCACCTCCTTGTGCTGTACAGCAAACCTTCAAGAACAGACAGGGGCTGTGCGGGAACATGACTTCCCATAGCCAAGTCCACAGGCTTGACCACGCCAAGGGCACCTTCACACAGGTTACCTGTGAAGCAGCCCTGGGAACGGAGGGCTGGCAGATGGAAGGCACATCATGCCACATGTCTGGTAGGGTTGGGAGCCTCTCCTTTGGTATGGTATGGGCATAGCCAGTAGCACAGGCAGGAAAACAGTCAGCAACTGGATGAAGAGGAGGGCCCCCCACAAGTTTTGGTGCATCTCCGTATCTGATCTGTGGTAGGAAAGGGTTTATATCTGCCTGAATTGGTGTAGCACACAGAAGACCGGGTTATCAAAATACTTTCCAAGAGAAAAACAATTATCAATGGGCACTTTGCTGCCATCTTTTTTCTTCCCTTTGTCTGGTATGGTTTGCATACACAAATGTGCATGGGAGAGAGAAACTGCTGGGCAGGACAAAGTTAAAGTAAGAGGAGTATTTTGAGCAGTTTCTAACTGAGACTTGTGTTTGGCTCTGAAAATGTCATAGTTTATAGTGCTTCTCTCTAGAAATAATTTAACAGCTCCCCTGAAAGCAGCATTTGTAACTCTTAGCCTTGCTTTCCCAGCAAAGTGGAAAGGCATGGTGACCTCAGATAAGGTAACCTCAGAATGTCTGATACTGGTCTTGCTCCACCTTGTAATGCATTTCTTCATACAAATGAAAGAAACAGAAGTTCAGGGCACCAACTGAATTGTGTGACTTCGCCTCATGGAATAATATTTATTACTCAGGTTACATAGAGAAAAAAAAAATCTCTTTGCAGTTAATGCAGTGTTTATTTCATTCAGCCATTGAGTGTAAATGAATGTTGCATGTTAAAATACGCATATCTATGTGGACATATGTAACAGAAAACAATCTGAGGATGCATGAATAATACACATTTCAAAAATTAACAGGTGCATTTCCTCTGATGACAAAAAACAGTTTGCAGAGGAATCATAGAGAAAAATACTGGATTTGATAGGGTTGTTTGTGAAGCTATGGCTAACATATATTCTTTGTTCTAAAAACAGGATTATTTGCTCCATTGTGAAAAGAAAGCACAAATGCATAAGCTAACAATAAGTTATAGGACTTCTTTTTCATGCACTGACAAAAGTATGAGCTCAGCTTTGTTTCCACCTTGCATAAGACTTGGCTCATTCACACTTTCAAGTTGCTTTAGTAAACAGCACAAGCTGACTTGCAGTGAGAAGGACTGAACTGACAGGCCTTGCTGAGCAGTGGGAGTTAAGACAGGATCATAGCAACCAGAGAGGCTCAGCCACAATTTAGCGACATGGACAGTATTAAATGTTTTGTATCTAAGCTGAATATTTCCTATCATTTTTACATTATTGAAAGAGCTTATCATAGAATCATAAAATAATAGAATGTGTTAGGTCAGAAGGGACCTTTTAAAGGTCACCTAGTCCAACCCACCTGCAGTAATCAGGGACATCTTCACTAGATCAGGTTGCTCAGAGCCCCATCAAGCCTGACCTTGAATATGTCCAGGGATGGGGCCTCCACCATGTTTCTAGGCAACCTGTTCCAGTGATCCACCACCCTCATATTGAAGACTTTTTTCCTAATATCCAACCTAAATCTCCCCTTTTCAAGTTTAAACCCATTACCCCTCGTCCTATTGCTACATGCCCTTGTGAACAGTTCTTTCCCATCTTTCTTATAGGCACCTTTCAGGTTTTGGAAGAGCCTTCTCTTCTTCAAGCTGAACAAGTCTGATTCTTTCAGTTTATCCTTATAGGAGCGGTGCTCCAGCCCTTTGATCATTTTTGTGGTCCTTCTCTGGACCTGCTCCAACAGGTCCATGCCCTTCTTGTGTTGAGAGCTCCAAAGCTGGACACAGTACTGCAGGTGAGGTCTCACCAGAGCATAGTAGAACACTCTCAGATAGAGAGCACTCTCTCGATCTGCTGGCCACACTTCTATTGATGCAGCCGAGGACGCGGTTAGCCTCCTGGGCTGCAGATGCACATTGGTGGCTCATGTCATGCTTCACATCCATGAGTGCTCCCAAGTCCTTTCCCTCAGGGCCACTTTTAAGCACATCACCTCCTAACCTGTATGGATAATAGGGATCATCCCAACCGAGGGTCAGGACTTTGCACTTGGCTTTGTTGAGCCTCATGAGGTTCACCTGGGCCCACTTCTCCAGCCTGTCCAGGTCCCTCTAGATGGCATTCCACCCCTCCAGCATATTAACTTTACCACTCAGCTTGGTATCATCAGCAAATTTGCTGGGGGTGCACTCAATCCCACTGTCAATATCAATAATAAAGGTATTTAACAGCACCAGTCCCATCAGAGACCCCTGAGGAACATCACTTGTCACCCTCTTCCATCTGGACTTGGAGCCATTGACCACCACCCTCTGGATGTGATTATCCAGCCAATTCACTATCCACTGAACAGTCCAACCATCAAATCCTTATCTCTCCGACGTAGAGAGAAGGATGTTGTTTGGGACTGTGTCAAAGGCCTTGCAGAAATCCAGATAGATTACATTTGTAGCTCTTCCTTTGTCCACTGATGCAGCCACTCCATTGTAGAAAGCCACTAGATTGGTCAGGCAGGATTTGCCCCCACTAAAGCCATACTGTCTGTCTCAAATCACCTTCTTGTCCTCCATGTGCCTCAGCATAGCTTCTAAGAGGATCTGTTCCATGACCTTCCAAGGCACAGAGGTGAGGCTGAAAGGGCAGTAGTTCCCAGGGTCCTCCTTCCTACCCTTTTTAAAAATGGCTGTGATGTTTCCTCTCTTACAGTCACTAGGGACTACACCTGACCGCCATGGCTTATGACAAGTAATACCTCCTGATATACAGCACTCCAAGGTTGTACACCGAACGTGTCATTCAGGCCTAAAATGGGAGGGGCAGGGGAAAGGGAAAGACAGAAAGACTTTTAAAATCAATTTAATAAGCTAATGTGAATTGTATACAGACAAACTTACAATATCAGGATCTTGTGACACACAGGGGAAGAACTCTTTAAAGATCACACTATTCAAACATTTTTGGCAAGGTGCTGCTTCTGGAGTGCTTTGAATGGAATTCCTAACACTGAAGCACATATGATGAGAAAAGCTAAGGACATGTAACGTTGAGACTTACAGTTGTGACAAAAATGGAGAAGTTTGTTCACTATGTCATAGAAGGGGATCCATATGTACACAGACCTAAGGACAGGAAGAGATTTTTCAGTGAACTCAAGTGATTGTACTAGCAAATACACTGGAAAAGAGATTTAACAAATCTGGCAGCATCCATCCTTCTCAATTAAACAATGCTAAAAATGTTCTTACTTTTGGCAACAGTTTCCAGGCTGTTTGTATTTGAACTAACTGTGACCAGTCTATGCAGACTTTTCAACATGGCCACTAGTCAAACTGCTGCCTGGGAATTCATCCGTTTCATCCCTATGTACTTTAGGTTCCTGAGATTCATCCTCTCCATGGACAGTACTTACAGCACAGACCAGCTGTTATGACTCTATCAGGGAACTGGAAGGGGAGGCAATGATAGCCCCACAGCCTCCTGAGTACACTTCTGTGGCTCCAGTCCATGCATCTTGAGCACATCCTTTCTCATCAGCAAGCCTGTAACTCCTCAGGAGTCCAGTGTTGCCAAGAGGGAGGAATGAAATAGAAACAAAAGCAGCTATGAACAATAGAGTATCGATACTCAAAGATTAAGTACCAGTCCATGCATAGCATCATAAAAGAAGCACAGTTTCTTCAGGTCCCATCACTCCGTTCCTCCTCCAAGCTCCCCAGACTCTTGCTTGTCTTCCTTCCAGTGAACTCTGCTTGTGGGAAGCCATGGAAGTCATTTGCATGGGTTTCCCTAATTCCCACAGTGCTCAGGGCAGCCACCTCTCAATTTCAACTGACTGAAATGACTGAAGCAGAAAAACGGATGGCTTGTGTTTATCTTGCAGTCCCTCTTGCCAGGTAACCCCTGGTAAGCCTCAACAGATGATCACAGACTGCTAGGTGACATGCTTACCACAGCCAAGTGATCCTTCATGAGCCATCTTATCACATAACAGTTTGTTTGTCATCCAGTGTATATGGTTGAGCCACACTGATCTCACATCACTCTATTTATGATCCATGATGTCATCCTTAAGAACATTTGCATTACAGTTTCAGTGAAAATCATGTATTCATTTTGGAAGTGAATTGCCTGGTGGTCTCTCTTAACTGTGTTTTGTTTCACATCATGGAACTTTCTCAAGGCACATAAATTGTTTTCCTTTTGGATGAAATGAAACTGAATGATATGTCCAGAGGAAAAGAGTGAATCCCTGTTGCTAATTCAGTCCCGTGTGCTTCTCTCTAGAGCTAACCTGAAGGAGTTCCTGAAAAAAAGCTCACACAGAGTTTGTTTTCAGTACCAACCTTTTGGATCTACAGCTCTGTTCCTATAAGGCTGCACTATTTACTATCATAGATATAGCTGTTGCAATGATAGACTGGACGTTAGACAGCAGAGAAAGAGAGGTAGTGTGTCAGTAGTGATCAAAAATAAAACTGACTGCATGAAAAATTGGACAGATTAGATTCGCGAAGGTGTAGGAGTATGTACTCACCATTCATTTCAGTGAGCTGTAAGGCACCAGCCTCTCTGAATTTGGTCTGAAGCATTCATAACCTGACACTGCTACTGTGTAAATTGATTCTTCAAATCATCATTCCAACACAGAGTGGTAGCTACCTCTGTTGCTCCACAGTGGTGAAGGCAGTGATGTCCTCTGGACCAACTCAGTGGCACATTCTTTCTATTCCTTTTTATGACATTTATATGTGATTCCTTATGTCCTCCCTGCAACTGGTGTAAATCACAGTAAGTTGAAACTGTTGGAGACTGCTAATAACTACCTGTCTGCAGATAGTTCTTATGGGTCTCTTAATGAGGAAAAAAGGCAGCACAAAGAGTTGGTAGTTTTGTTTCTACTTTGTCTCCATACTCAGAGGCTCTCTCACCGTAGTTTCTAATGAGCTGTACAAGGCTGAGGTGCACCTGTACAAGGCTGTACCTGAACTGTACAAGGCTGTGGTGCACCTGAATGACCTGTTACTCATACTCTAGTAGTAACAAAAAGGCTTTTCCACCTATTGCTTCTCTTATAACACAATTTCTGCTTCCAGTAAAAAAAAAAAAAACAAAAAAACCCCCACCTGTACAGCCTTCCAAATAGCATATATTTTCTGGTAAAATGAGGGAGCCAAAATTGGCATGTATGTTTTATGAAGCCCTAATGTTACGTTTGAAATTGTAGACTCTAATAAAGAGACAATTTAGCAGTGACCTCCTGAGGATGATAATGAGGTACTTTAATTTAGATTGATTACTGCTAATTCTATGTAACCTTACGTGGGGATATTTTGGAGAAAAAAAGATTAAACATACAATGCAGAAACTCCTTGAGTCCTCAGAGGGAAAGAGAAGGAGAAAATGTTACATAAGGGGACATAATTTTAAGTCAGCATTTGTGGCTTTCTCATGTTTTGTCAAGAATTAGATGGGGAAAATAGGAAGGAAAAAAGACCATCCTACAACAATAGCTGCTTTATCTGAAGAAAGTCACATTCTTTTTCCTTGAATGAATTCCCCTATCTTGTGCTCTAATCCAAACACTGATTAACAATGCTCCAGCTCTTTGTTTGTTTGTTGCTTTTTGGCAGACACTGTGGCTTTCATACATTGCTCCTTAATTACTTGTCATTTCATCCCTGATTGGTTTTCAAGACTCTCTCAGCACAACTTCCACAAAAGATTCACTTTCAGAATGTCTTGTAATGCATTATTTATTTATTTGTTCCTGGGCAATGTGGCCCCTTTACAAAGCTTTTGTCTTGTATCAGAAATAAGCCTGGCTGCAGAAACATAGAAAATATTTCCTGCACTCCATGAATATATTTAGAGAAGTGTTCTTCTGCTGCTTGGCACTAGGTTCACCAACTTTGGCCCCTTTTGAGGACTCTTGTGACTCAAGTAACGTGAGTGGTACCCTTTCTTCTGAGGACGAAAAGGCCCTTGAGAAATAAACCGTCAGAATAGTAGTCCTGTATCACCCATTGTATTGCAAACCCTAACATACTCAAGTGTAAACTACATGAAATGTGGGTTCAGTCCATGTAAAGCTGTCTAAGCTGACTGAGGGTCACAGAAGATGGGCTTTTATAGCCCAAGCACTGTCTCTCTGTACTGTCTGTTGCTGATATGTTTGCTACAAAAGGAGATGCTCAGTTGTAGCAGAGAATGCTGGCTTGGAAGAGAGGGTCCTTACAAAACCCAAAAGCTGCCCTCCTCTTTCTCATCCCATTTGCAATAGGAGAAGCAGAAAGCCCTTCCCTTTGGTGACATCCCTCAGCATTGTGGCCCAGCCTGTATCTGTTCTCATCCTGCTTCAAAAGGAGTGTGATCTTGCCCAGGTCCCTTCTCTCTCCTTTCACAGAAAGAGAACAGAGAGAAGACAAGTGTGGCTCACAAAGAACATTCCTGTGGTGATCAAAGTGTGTCATCAGGGTGTGAGGACAGTATGTTAAAGGCTGGAGTCCTGTACCACAACAGAGCAGAGAAATCCTGTGGGGGGAGACAAGGACCCCCTTCCCTATACACTTCCCTAAAGAACCTTCTTGTTTCCTGCCATCCCTCCTTCTCCTCTCCCAAGCCCCCAGGGCTCACTTTTTTGTTGGGAATACATGCAGACGTAACCAACAGTACTGCAATGGTGGCAGCTGTAGGAAAAAAGTAAGAGAGGAAAATTCATTTTCTGTGATGAAACATTAAAATTACTGTGTTGGACAAAGAAATTTAAGGAAAGCTAGAGACACATTATGTTGATAATAACCCCATCTGCAAGAAAACATTGCCAATCAAAAAAAGGAAATAAGTGAGCAATAGTTGGAGGATGATACTCCCTTGACAGTCCTCTGCAATGGATGAAGAAGGTAATTGATTCAGCTGGAATAAGGTAAAAGGTTAGTGTACTAGGTATCATATTGTGTGTGTCTAAAAGTGAAGTGTCTGGACCTGCTTGCCTAAAGAAGTCATTCCCCTTGAGCATCCCCACTTTTTGCTCTGTGCGGCAGTACTGCACATACACGAAGGATGCTTTGGGTGCCATTGGAATGAGAAAAATTTTCTTAGTAAATTTATTATTATTAAAAATAATAATGCTGATAAACCCCAGCAATAATAACTATAATAAAATGATCATGATAATTACTATGAATTGCCAGTTTCTCATCTTAGTATCATAAATCAGGGAAGTGTTGAACCTGCTGACATCACCATGAATCAATTTGTTAATATTAAACTTAGAATATCCTTCCTCTATTTTTTTTTTCCTGAAAACACTTTTCATTGAGCAAGAAGAGTTGGCTGCAGGTTAAACTGTGTTCAAATGACTGATCTGAAAGAGAATGTAAGGATTTTACTAATGCCTGAATAAATAATTCAGAACGGTTGGTATGAAAGTAGCCATGGGGTCTTTGCTACTCTGTTGCATTGTATTCTAAGGAGGAAGAACAAAACAGTGTGGAAAAAATATTCTCTGATGTCATGCTATGGTGAGAGAGTGAATCACAATATAAAAATCAATTCCAAGCTTTATTATTTCTAAAATTCTACATTCAAATAAATATGCCCTTAAATTTAGGAATCTATTTGAGTACTTTCCGCTGATTTCAAGGCTGAAAGCTTTGATAAAAGAACCACATATTTTTCTCCTAGTTCAAAACACTACTGCATGATATAGTGAAATCTAATTATGCTCACAACTAAGTCAAATTTCACACAGCGTGTTGTTCTTCAGGCTCCACCGAAGAGTGAGCTTTCCTGTATGGATGTGTGTTGCAATGGCATCTCTGAAAACAAGCAGGTGGCAGAAAGAGAGACAGACTCAATTTTTGGCCCAGTTCTTGGGTAAACCAAGTAGCATTAGCACCATTAATCTAAGCCTAGGAAACCGCTAGGCTGGAAGTGGTCTCCATGTATCATAGAGAATCTTGCAGAAGTTTTTCGACAACGTATCAAAAGCTCATTAGTCAGCTCAGAGATAATGTTACTCCTCCTTTGCCAGCTACCAACCACTATTGAATTCTGTCTGTCACAGCTAGAACTATCATGAGTAGTACCTACCAATTATACTGTATTTATTCATAATGCATTTCTTTCAGTGCAGAGTAAAAGTATGCTCAGTTTTTTAACAATTGCACAGCTGTATTTCCTTAGAATAATTTTTAAAAAAAGAAAAGAAAAGAAAACCAAATATCTATCCAGAGAGCAAAGCAGATCATGCAGCAGAGACACAAATTTAGTGCAAACTTGGAGGTGAGAAGAAAATGAGGTTTGTTACAAGGAAAGTTAGTGCTTTTTGTTACCTTCAAACAGTGCTCGAGTCCCCCTCATCAATAAGATATCTAATAACTGTCACTAAGAGCTGGGAGCAGTCATGTCACTAGGCTAAAGGTGGGCCAACCTAATCTCTTGCTGATTGATCAAACAGCCAAATTCATCATTTTCTCGTCATGCCGCTGTCTAACAGCATACCAAAGTGTATGAAAAAGCAGAATTGGCTGCACTTTAGGAGTCCATCAGGACAGTATTGAGGGGAAATGTCACCTATTTTTCTTGTGTTCTTCTCTTGTCAAAACTGTAGTAATTCTGTCTTTTAAAGGACTGGAGAATTATAGCAGGCTCAGTGCCTAAGCTTAGCTCTCCATGGTGACTGTCAATAATATTTCTCAAACCATCCCAATTTGCATCCACAGGGCTATGAGATGTTCACCACAGTGAGTATTTAGTGTATTTAGCATTACTGAATCATTATATAGGTGAGAGGGGCAGAACCACAAGATTCACTTTTGTTCCAGGGTTTCTTTTTCTATATGAGCCATCCCTGTATGTCCTATATATGTCCTGTGACTTTCAGTTCAGTTACTGTTCTCAACAGGGCAGGTGGATAAACACCTAAGTGATACGATGGGAAATGGGTCTACTGTCAGACTGAAATGAAACAGGATAGCCAGCATCCCATTGTGAACACCAGGAGCAGCAACTGCAGTAGGCAAGAGGCATGTAGGAACTGTTTGGGAAGCACTGGGAAGTGGGATGCCCTGGCTAATGGTACCGTGTATTCAAACAAAAAATTGACCCAGAGACTGTGAGAATATGTAATAACTATATTTTATTTAGATAACTGGATATGGCCTGTAGCAAGGCATTCCAAATATAGACACTGGTCTCATTATCTTCTTTCTCCTGAATCCCTAAAGGTTATTGGTAGGAACCATTTTGGAAAAGGGGAGGAAATTTCATACACTTGAATTTCTACAACTGTATGACCAATACACTTTAAGTAGAGTCCTGATGCCACTGAATTTATCCCATTGATTTCCATTAAGCAGGGATTTTATAGCTAACGAATTGAAGTTGCTGCAAAAAAAACCCCAAACATATAAAAGATCTTTCCTGAGTCTATGCTTCTGTATAAAAAGAAAGAGCATGATTAGCTTCATAGAAGAAGAGCATAATGGTAAATTGATAGTCAAGAACACTTAGAAGATACCCTTATTTGAGCTTGATATACCACAGCCTTCTTCTGTAACATTTATGCATCTCAACTTAAAAGAGGCTTTTTCACTGTGTAGACAGAGGAAAAGAAAAAAATTCCTTCAAAATTAAAGTTATAAGCAGAAGAAATAGCAAAATGAGAACATCTGAATAAGATAAATACAGAACACAAATAACTGAGAATGAAATACCTTCCAAATTCTTGTTTGATAGCCAAATAACTAGAATTCTCTTGGGATTGATTATTTGCCATTATTAATGTAACAAATCAATTTGGATAAAACTCACTGACGAGACATACAAAAAGCCATCCTCGTTTTCAGAATTAATAATTTCCTGACAACCTTATTGTCCATCATCTTAGAACAAAGCAAATAGATGTCTGAAAAGTAGAGAATGACATGTATATAAAGCTCAGATCTCTGATTTTTACCATTTCCAGTTAATCAGTCCTTATGAATTTTCTCAGCCTGACTTGGGTGATAAGAGGTTCCTTACCATTTCTTACAGCTTTGTGCATTATTGTCAAAGATCTTTTGCCATTGATATGTCTGATATGACTTTTTTATATCACACCCTTCTGTTAACCTGGCTTCAGTCTATGTGCACTCCTTTATCCTTCAGCTACAGCTGAAATCCTTCTTCTAGTTTCCTAAGAGATTCTGCTTATTTCTTCAAAAATCTGAAGCATAACTTTCTCCACCTTTCTCTATTTTTCTTTTTAGTTTTTGCTTTCCCTCTAATCCATCACTAATCTCCAATAAAACAGGGTCTGAATTCTTATTTACAATACAGTTCCTTCATAGTGCCTTAGAGGAAATGAAAATCTGACCCTTTGAGAGCACTTCTATGAGAGAGAGCTAGGCTGCATAACTTGTGGTATTTATAGAATACAGAATATCTAGAAAAAAATGTCTTCTCTCCTCTGTAGGTGCATATATATGTCTAAGTGCTCCAGTACACCATCAAGATGATTGCTGCAAAATGGCATCATCCCATTGAGTGTTCACAGTTATCAGAGGTCAACTGCCTTTAATATATTGCTCAATCTCTATGGGCAGCTTTCCCAATGGGGAAAGTTGATAGTTTCATTCTGTTAAAGGCTTGGATTGCATTCAGTTCACTGGGAAGTAAATGGACAGCAGCATTTCTTGGAAATAAGTTTTACCTGTTGCCATTCCTAGAAGCAAAAATATCCCTCCACAGAAATCTGAAATGAAAATTGTCCCTTCTTTCAGTGGGAAGTCAAACCTCCTCTTTGGGTTCATTTATCATCACAAAACTCTGGGTATTATCTTAACAGATATAAATAGAGTTACGACAAATATAATTGTGTTTGGGCTCATTTTCTATCACCATAAGATTCTTTGAATAAAGAGACTCCCTAAAGAAACCTCAACAAAGAGAAGTTTGATGGTGAATGAAGAGCTATGAAGCGTATTCCCAAGAGAAGGATATATTACTTAGCTGGGTTTAGCAACAAATCTCAGAGCAACATATGATATCCCCTTCTGTGTCGTATGGAAGACACTGACTCCAGCAGGTGCAAGCATAGAATCAGCTTTATTACATATGCTAGTGCTTAAATACCTTCCTCTAAAGGGAGGCTCCACTTGTTCCCCCAGGGATGACTCGACTTGGGTCTCTAAATAGCACAGAAGCTAAACACTTCTCTTCCCAGGCTGGTGTTGAAGAGTCTCCTCCAAGTTCCCATTCACTCCCAGATTCACGCATATTTTGCTGTTCCAGATTCTTGCTCAACACACACTCCCATGTTCTCTGTTTAACCCTTGCTTCTTGGCATGTCGCCTGGACCAGTCCTATCAAATAAGTTTCCATTCTCTACACCATTCTATTGCTTTCAGACTGAACAATGAAGAGGCATCGCTGAATTGTTACAAGGTTAAGAGATTTGGAAACTTGCTGGTTGTGACTATGCTGACATGGAAAGGAGTATTTCCATGTGACTTCCATAATGAAAGGCAAAATAACATACTAATTCACCCTTGAGAAGAGACTTTTGCAAGGGAATCCCTCTTCTATGGATTGCAACAGTAGTACTCAGGGCACAGCATATGGGGAAAGACAAGGCAGCTGATCTCAGGTCACCAGGACCAGTTGGGAAGACGATTATAGGACACCCATCTCTTTAGTCAAGAATTTCCTACATCATTAATGCTTCCTTGAGGTATGTCTTCAGTATTCTGGCCCTTTAAGTCACTGCATCACAGAATTGCTAGCCCTGTCTAATGGTTGATGATTATGTTTTAAAAAAACATCTAGGAATACAAGGTAAGCCTTGGGAAAGAATGTGATTTCTTGCGTAGCAAATCAGATGGTGTTTTCCCTATTTGGGACATTTTGCCTGTTTCTCTGCTTGTCAGTCACAGAAAAGGAGTGGGAAGGGGGAACCTCCTGAAGAAAGCCACTGGGGGCTGCTTAAAATAGGTCTTCATATGTGCAATGTCAAATTGTCTCAATGAACAAGACAAATAACTCCGTATTTTTAGGGGTTATTATAGTAAATCTCACCGGTAATCAGAACAGAGTTGCTTTTGTTTTCTAAACACAAAGAAAAAAAAACAAGGAAAAAACCCACCATTTGCTTATTACAGGTACCATATTGCAATTGCTTGAATCCTGTGAATATTTAAAGCTGTGGAAACATTCCATCTCATTGGGTTTTTTTGATGGTTCCTACAGATCTATTCATAAAGCCCAGATACGATACCACAGTGTCTCAAACAGTTTGTGCTTGCATTGATGTCTGCAAACTGTCTGTGAAGGCTGGAATACAGGGATGGAAGAGCCCAAACTGATTATTTGTTGCAGATAGAGGCTATGAAATGTTAATTACAGGACAGGAAAAACCACTCTCCTTAATGTTATCGCTTTTGCCTGGGTGGCCCAGTGAGATAAGATATTGTTCTAAATTCAAATTAGTCAAAGCAAAGCTGAATTTACATAGCATATCAGTGACTTAATGGGAAACAAATGAGCTGATCCAGATAAAAAGCATGACACCCCTAATCTGTTTACACACTGGAACAGATGGGAAAGCTACATTTAGTTTTACCTACAAAATCTCCAGCCACAATCTTCACCTGCTCCCTGGGTACTGCTCCTCTTTACTGGGCTGTGCCTGCTTTAATGCTGCCGCAAACACACAATAGGCTCGTTTTTAACTTGTCAGGCAGGGCCGTTCAGAGGAGCTATTGAAACTCAGCCAGGTGCCAGTTCCCCTGTTTTAATAGAAATAAGTCATTATAACCTGTTACATTTGAAGGCCACTTCTGCTTTTGGCTACAATAGGTGGACTAATGTCAACTTTCTTCATGTGAATTGAATGCATTAAGCAAAGCATTAGGTTAAGCCGTCCAGATAAAGGAACTGTGAGGTCCTCCTGCAGACCTTCCAGAAGACATTTTGAGAAGATGTGGAAATAAAACGTCAGGGGTTAACACCTAACTTACTTCCAACACCCTTATCATCCAAGCAAGTTTCAACCTCTTTGCTGACTGATGACATGTGAATCAACCTCTGACCATTGGCATGACTTGGCTAGCAGCTCAGCTTGTGTTTATCACAGAGGAATTTACCATCAAAGCATTTAGTGTCCTCATGAAGATAATCTGTGTAATGGCATTTCTTATTAATTGCACTCCATAAATCATTAATATTCCAACCTACTAATATTTTTTTTCTATTTAAAAAAAGAGGCAAATGGGAATGGTGACCCACCTATTGCTGATGGAAACAGTTGCTTATTTGGCTATAAGTATTTGTCTGATATCACATTTTTTCCCTTTAATATAACTCAATGCTTCTTCCTTAACTAAATGTATCATCCAATATAGAATCATTGAATCCTTTGGATTGGAAGTGATTTCAAAGATCATCTAGTTCGAATCCCCCTGCCATGGGGGTCTACTAGATCTAGTGGTTTCCATGGGGTCCACTAGATCAGGTTGCCCAAAGCCTCATCCAACCTGCCCTTAAATACCTCCAGGGATGGGGCTTCCACAACATTTCTGGGCAACCTGTTCCAGTGTCTCACCACACTTATAGTAAAGGATTTCTTCCTAATGACTAATCTAAACCGACCCTCTTTCAGTTTGAAGCCATTACTCCTAGTGTAGTATCCTACCACTACACACCCTGCTGAACAGTCCCTCTCTCACTTTCCTGTAGGACCCCTTTAAGTAAGGGTAGGCTCCTATTAGGTCTCCCTGGAGCCTTCTCTTCTCTAGGCTGAATAACCCCAACTCTATCAGTCTGTCTTTATAGGAGAGGTGCTCCAGCCCCCTGATCATTTTCATGTCCCTCCTCTGGACTTGCTCCAATGTCTCTATGTTTTTCTTGTACTGGGGACTCCAGAGCTGGACACAGTACTCCAGGTGGANTTTTTCTTTTACTGGGGACTCCAGAGCTGGACACAGTACTCCAGGTGGAGTCTCATGAGAGCAGAGTAGAGGGGCAGAGTCACCTTCTGGCCACATTGTTCTGGATGCAGCCCAGGAAATGGCTGGCTTTCTGAGCTGCTAGCGTACACTGCCATCTCCTGTTGAAATCGTCCTCAATCAGCACCTCCAATTCCTTCTCCTCAAGGCTACTCTCAATCCATTCCCTGCCCAACCTGTTGTAATTGTGCAGGCCCACATGCGGGTCCGTGCACTTGGCCTTGCTGAATTTCATGCAGTTTGCATGGGCCCCATTTCTCCAACCTGTCAAGGCCAATCTGGATGGCATCCCTTCCCTCCAGTGTTTCAACCTCACCACACAGCTTGGTATTGTCAGCAAATATAATTTGTGCCATCATCAAACTGAATGAATAAGACATATTATATATTTGAGGTCCCAAAAAAATATGTTCAACTCAAACTATCCAATGCATCTTGCAGTTAATCCACTCACCAAGCAACACTGACAGCCAGCAGCACCGAAGGCTTGATGCAATGTTGCTAAAGTGACATAGCAGTAAGACAGCAAGAGCTTGGCACATGTGAGAACTCTTTAAACCATAAGGAACTGAGTCTGCTAGGAGGCAAAGATGTCCATAGATATGGGGCTGTTTGAAGAACTCTGAGACAGAGCATACTTTGGATTTCTAAAACCAAATGCATCCTAAATTAGTATTTAGATTTTAATTCCTCTGTTCCTGGGTTATGCCAAATTGCAATAAATAATTTATATACCTAGAAAATTTAAACTTTATTTGCTTAGTTTTGGATCAGTGGATTCACTGCCTACTCTGGCTGAAATGGTATCTTTTCAGTTCTGCATCCCCTTTGCACGAAGGTTGCTTCTCCTGTCCCTATTCTCTGTAAAAATGTCTTCCAAATGCTATGTATTCCTCCTAGCAATCTGGTCAGTCTGTGGGCCTGCATCTTTAGCTTCGTTCATTCAAGTGTCTCTAAAATTACCTCATGATATGTTCGTGCCATAGGTTTGGGTGTATCTTTCTGTAATTAGGTTGCTTCACTGCAATTTAGAGACATCAGAGCATGTGTTCAGAATGTTCTAGGGCATTAAGGTGATTAATGGCAGAAAACAAACTGTACCAGTCCTAAACAAAGATCTTCCTTTCATTAATCCATTTTGAAAGCAAGTGAAAAGATATTTTTCCTCATGCCTAATCTATTCAAGAAATAGATTTCAAAAGCCTGCTGATAAGCCATTAAAGTTTGGGGTTTTTTTCCCTGATCAGGTATCTAAAGAGATTTACTAAAAATTCCACAGTACTTATATTTCAGACTAATTAATTATCAAATAATGGTGAAAATAATGAATGATTAGGGTTGTGTTTTTACAAATAGGCCAATGTGGCCCTGATTCATTCCCAGATGAGTCACCAGACTCTTCAACTGGTTCAGTCAAATGCTGAATCAAGTCCTTAACACCCATTTCCTGAGCACATCTGTGCACAGAGATAATGACCAGCAGTAAGGGTAAGATTCAGAAAGTTACAGTGCTATCTCTCTGGTACTTTAGTGTATGCAGGTAACCAGCAGAAGGCTAATCCCAAAGGTGCTTTTCTATCAGTTGCCAACTAAAAGGTGTGGAAACACGCTTCCCCTGCGCATGTGCAATACCTCTCCAGACATCCATAGGTTCTTCTCTAGTCACTAGCTCTAAGGCCGAATGGTGCTAGTTGTCACAGCACCCAAGTGTTTGTGTGTCTTGCAGTTGATAGAGAAGTCAGTTGTTATGAATCCTCAGCCAAGGATACAAATATACAGAAAAAGAGAACACTAATGCTGTGATCAATGATGGATAAGAAATTTTCTTCTTCTAGGCAGTAGGAGAGTTGTCTGGCATTTGAAGACTTAACTTTGCTGACACCAGTGCAGAAGATATGTGTTTTAACTTTGTCGAAGTATGTGTCTTGTAGTACCTGGGAAAATGAAATCTCTCAGAACACTTAATCTCAAAGTAGAAGCTGCAGAAACTGATAGGTAAAGAACAGGTAATAAAGCACTGTGAGAGAGCATTGTGCAAACAACAACTCAAAGAAAAAAGAGGCCCAAGATATGTTCTACTTCATTTTAATTATCAAAATACTAAAAAAGGCTTAGCAAATCAGCTGCAAGCAAACCTTTCTCTTAGAACCAGAGCAAAATGGTATTTGAGAAAAAGTGATAGCAAAAGGGAAAAAAGCCATAAAAGCAGTATTATGTTTCAGTGCATGTCAGAGAAAATGGAACACTTGTCAGAAATGTGAAACTACCTGAACACCTGCCATATGTGTTGACAAACACTGGGATCTACAGCACCGTTTAGAGCAATGCACATAGGCAAAATTTCAAGTATTTCGTAAAGGACCTGAGAGAAAAATGAGTCCAGAATGAGAAAAAAATCCAGAAAATGGTGATGACCCACAGAAGGTATCTGAAGTTGCAGATACTTATTTTATGGAAAAATGGGGAGAGAATCTGGAGAAAGTGTGTGTGGGGAAATAATACTGCCAGGTGAAAACCAATAGTTATCTGGAGCAGACAGGAGTGTCTTTATAGGGGTAAGGAGAAAGATTTAAGCAACTGAATTCAGCAATTCAATGATGCAACAGCGAATGAAAAAGATGAAAAATCAATGAGAGGAGTCCAAGATACATTTAGAGGATTACAAGTTCTCTTTGGGATGCAATAAAATTGGCATTACCAAAATTTAACAGGAAGATTCATTTGCGTTGGATGCGAAAAATCTCAATTTAAAGTCTGATATGGTTATAGATATTATTATTGTTTTCAATATCATAATCATTATGTTTTTCACCATTATGTTTGTTTCTTAAAAACCTACCAAAGCAAGCAAATTTCTGTGTATTTTCATATTCTGAACAAATGAAAAGGAATAGGATGTGTCTCAGATAAGCAGCAATCTATCACTGTGCTAGGCTTTTTTTGACAAAATGAAATGGCAATTAAGTCCTTTCCCTAAGAGTTTACATCTGAAACAGACAAAGGCGGCAGGTACATAGAAAAATCCAGCAGACAAACAGGGTGAATGGTGGGTTACCATGGCACATTAGTTTCATTCATTTTCCCTAAGAAGATGAAGGCAAAATGGAAAGAAAGGGGACAGAAGGACACAGGAGTTGGAGTGGGTAGGCTGAGAGAGACCATTGTCAGTCTCAGAAGGGAAGAACAGAAGACAGTTCCTCTTAGGAATAGACACTTCCTTCAGACTAACTATTTTCCAGAGCCATGGAAAGTAAGGAGTGAAACTGATAAGTAGGAAATTAGAGGAAGTAAAAAGCTCAGCTAAGGAGTCTGATATTTCAAGTAAATACTCTCAGTGTGCCATCATTTATGTTTCAGCAAATTAGCATGTCCAGGGTAACAATTTCTTAGCTACAAATTTCTGTCCAGCTCTACTTTTACCACATAAACGAGAGAAACATTTTATCATTGTTTAGTAACTTAGATACATACTAGCAACTAGAAAAAAATATAGAATCATAGAGTCATACAATCACTAATGTTGGAAAAGACCACTAAGATCATAAAGTCCAACTGACAAACCACCACCACCATGTCTAGTAAACCATGTTCTGAAGGGCTCCATCTACACACTCTTTAAACACCTCCAGGGATAGGGTCTCCACAAATGGGCAGCCTGTTTCAATGCTTTACCACTCTTTTAATACAGAAATTATCCTTCACCATCTTCATTTCCCTTCCTTGGACATGCTCTCCCACTGCAATGTCCTTCTTGTAAGAGGGGCCCAAAGCTGTACACAGTACTTGAGGTGTGGCTTCACCAGCACTGAATACATGGGGGATGATCGCTTCCTACTTCTGCCTACCACACTGTTTCTGATGCAAGCCAGGATGTTGTTGGCCTTCTTGGCTATCTGGGCGCAAGTTCATATTCAGCTCATATTCAGCCGGCTGTCAACCAACATCCCCAGATCCCTTTCCCCGGGCAGTTTTCCAGCCACTCTTCCCCAGACCTGCAGCATTGCATGGAGTTGTGACCAAAGTGCAGGACCCAGAACCTGACCTTGTTAAACCTCATACAGTTGACCTTGGTTCATCAATTCAGTCTGTGCACACCCTTCAACAGTGCATTCCTACCCTCAGTCAAATAAACACTCCCACGTAGCTTGGTATCATCTGCAGACTTACTGAGGGTGCACTTGATCCCCTTGTCCAGATTATTGGTAAAGATATTAAACAAAACTCTCCCCAGTACTGAGCCCTGGGGAACACCACTTGTGACTGACCACCGAGCGGATTTAACTCCATTCACCACAACTCTCTGGGCTTGGCCATCCAGCCAGCTTTTACCCAGAAAAGCAACACCTGTCCAAGCCATGAGCACCCAGTTTCTCCAGGAGAATGCTGTGGGAAATGGTATCAAAGGCTTTACTAACATTCATGTAGACAACATCGACAGCATTTTCCTCACCCACATAGAAAGTAACCTTGTCATAGAATGAGATCAAGTTAGTCAATCAGCACCTGCCTTTCATGAATCCGTGCTGACTGGGCCTGATGACCTGACATTCCTCTACATGCCATGTGATGTCATTCAAGATGATCTTCTCCACAACCTTCCCTGGGTCTGAAGTCAGACTGACAGGCCTGTAGATCCCTGGATCCTCCTTCCAGCACCTCTTGTAGATGGGTGTCACATTGGCAAACCTCCAGTCATGCGCGACCTCTCACATCAGAGTAGCTTGGCAAGTTCTCTGCCAGCTCCTTCAGTATTCTTGGTCATATCCTATTCATCCCCATGGACTTGCGAGTGTCCGGATGGCGTAGCAGGTCATTAACTGCTTCCTTCTGCATTTTGTGGGGTTTATTCTACTCTCTGTCCCTGTCTTCCAGCTCAAGGGGCTGAATACCTTGAGGATAACTGGTTTGACTATTAAAGACTGAAGCAAAGAAGTCATTGAGTATCTCAGACTTAATCCCCATCCTTGGTGAAAATGTCCCATTCCCCACACTCCCCACATCCAATAATGGATGGAGATTCTCCATGTCTTTCTTTTTGTTGTTAATGTGTTTGCAAAAATATTTCTGTTATCTCTTATGACATTGGCCAGGTTAAGTTCTAGTTGGACTTTTGCTTTTCTAATATTCTCTTTCATGATTGAACGAGACCCCTGTACTCTTCTTGAGTTGCCTGCCCCTTCTTTCAAAAGTGGTAAACTCTAATTTTTTTTCCTGAGTCCCAGCAAAAGTTCCCTGTTCAGCCAAACTGGTCATCTTCCCTGTCAGTTTGGCTATGGCACATGGGGACAGCCTACTCTTGTGTCTTTAAGACTTCCATGAATAATGTCCAGCCTTATTGGACCTATTTGCCTTTCAGGATTGCCTCCCAAGGGACTCAGTGTCCTGAACCTGCCAATGTCTGCCCTCCAGAAGCCCATGGTAGTGGTTTTGCTGACACTCCTCCTTACTTCACCATGAATCAAGAACTCTTAAAATTTCATGGTCACTAAGCCCAACACAGTCTCTGACCACCACATCTCCCACCAGTTCTTCTCTGTTTGTAAACAGCAGCTCAAGCACCACATGTTCCCTGGTAGGCTCATTTAATAGCTGTGTCAGGAAGATATCTTCCACATATTCCAGGAGCCTCCTAAACTGTTTCCTTTTGGCTGTATTTCCAGCAGACATCCGGTAAGTTGATGTTGCCCACAAGAACGAGGGCTAGCTATTGAGAAAGTTCTGACAGCCACTTGTAGAATGCTTCATACATGTGTCATTCCATAAGAATTGCCTGGGAGAGTTCTGATTTGTTAAATTTCAGCTAAAATATTATAGAACTACAGATACACTTCAGAGGACTGGAAGAACCTGACGACATTGGCTTAAAAATGGCAGGACTAATCTGACAAGGTTGAATTTTTAAGGAATGAAATCATACCAATACAATTAATGCCAGTCAACTTAATGTTGCATTAGACCTACAGTGTTTTATTTAGATGACTGGGAAATACATATGAGTTGTACATGCTTTGTGACACTGAGCAGAGGCATAGCCCCCATTCAGACAGAAGTAGCATGGTTGTGAAGGCAGTTCACTCCATGTTCCTCTTATTAGGTAGGATAGATACAGAAACAATCTTTACTCCCCCTTTTCCCCATTTGTCCTCGCACAAAATAATCCTCCAGGAGCTTCCCTCATCTCTGTCCCCCTGTTCATAGTTTTAATATTGCACAGCAGAGAAATGAATCATAAAAGTGATACTTAAAAAATTGCAATGGAGATGAAAAACAGGTCTTTTGAGTTTATCAAATAAATATGGCAAGGTTACTTGCTTATAGCGCATATGTAATTTCATATGGAGTAAAAAACAATAAAAATAAAAGAGCTTTCTGAATAAAAACACAGGACAAGTTGCTGGAAATTGGAGTCAGACAAGTTCAATCTATAAACTAAATACATATTTTAATAAAAAAAGTGTTGCAGTTTGGTGTAACTGTGCTGCTTCAGTGGCTCTTGTAAGCTGCAGTTACAGCTTTCTGCAAGCCCCATATTTTGAAAACATTGGTACAGTCAAGGCCAAATTTGAGACTAAGCCTATCAGGGCTGTTCATAGCGCCTCTGTGAATCACGTATAGGAGAAAAAAAAACTGCTGGCAGGGGCACTTTGCCACCGGAGCGGGAGTGAGAAGATGTAACAAGCTGCACAGACTCCAAGGCCAGGCCCGCAGGAGGGGGGGGGATGAAGAATGTGAAGAGAAAGTTTCCCCTGCAGCTCGTGGTGGAGTCCATGGTGAGATGTGTGTGTCCCCCGAAGCCCATGGATGAGGACGGGGAGCAGAGACAACTATGCCCTGTGAAGATTGATCCACACCTCAGCAGGTTTGCCAAGGGACTTGTGACTTTGCGGGTGACCAGGCCGGGGGGTCTGGACCCGGACGTCAGCACCCTATGGAGGGGAGAGTCCTGCTGAGAGGCCTGTGGTGAGGGGATGACTCCCCGATAGAGAGGACTCACGCTGCAGAAGGTCGTGGACACGACTCTCGCGTGGGTGGGACCCCACGGTGCCGCAGGGGAAGGGTGTGTGTATGTGGAATCCCCCCCCCCCCAGCTGAGATGGAAGACAGCTTGGGAGGAACGGACTGAAACCCCTCACTCTCCATTCCCTGCCCCCCCTGTACTGCGAACGGGAGGGAAGAAGGGAGCGAATCTATGATTAAAGTCATGAGTGCGAAGAGGCGAGGGGTGGGGGGGAAGCAGAAGTGATAATATCTGGGGAAGAAAAGCAGCTTGTTGGGAATCACCGGAACCCCACTGCCCATTCCCTGCCCCTCCCCGCGCCATGTTGGGGGGGGAAGAAGGGTGTAAAATCGGGATGAGTTTTAAGTTTGCTAAGAAGGGAGGGGTGGGGGGAAGGTGCTTGAAGACCTGGCCGCTTCTTATCTCGTTCCGGTTCACTGGGTGTATTAGTTGTAGTAAGTAGTAATAAATCACTTTTTCTTTCCTTTCTTCTGTGCTGCGTCTGTTTTGCCCATTGCACTAATTGGAGAGTGATCCCTCTGTCCTTATCTCAAGTCCTAAGCCTCCTAATATCTATTTTCTTCCCTTTTCAGCTGAAGGGGGAATGAGCGAGCAGCTTGGTGGGTATTTGGCCTTTGGTTAGGGCCAAAACCACCACAAAAAGAAAGTGACTAATTTATGAAATAAACTATCCAGGAAAATTACTGATGGCTCATTTTTGTGCTTCATGAGGCCAAGATCTGTCTCTGTGGAAGGCATGATTTCTTTTTATACAGTCTCAGCATAGGAATGGACACTGAAGTTTAAGGGCCTATGATGTGCTGCAGATTTGAGTGGACTGTTCCTTATGACATTTATGAGAATCATCACCCAAGTTACTCTGGTATATGTTAAGAGCAGGATAGCTACACAATAAATGTTATGCTGAACACTGTATTTTACATTACTAGACAAATATTTTTGTTTATTTAAAAATTTTTCTTTTAAATTGGACCCCAAAAAGCAAACCAAAATAAAACCCTCTCAAAAACTTGCTATAAAGTCAATTAGAATCAAAACCAAAACCAATCCCTGTTCCATGACCAGTGTCCTTTTCCAGTTTTCCCCTGAATTAGCATTTCCCATGCCAGACCTGACTCATACCACCTGAAAGTCACAGACCCTGAGAAAACATGCACAATCCTGAAGTCTTAGTTCTGTAGAAACAGGGACCGGGAATATCAAGAACTATGGTTCCAACTGAGCTTTCTAAAGCTCTCTGGACTCCCAAGACATTGAGGATGCTGCCTTTACAAGGTTCAAAGCATGCAATGAGCAACCCAATTACAATCTCTTGAAGCCTTCCTTGTGTATAGCAAGACTCCCTTGAATGAAGATATCTTGGGGTCGGTGACCAAACATTTCCTTCAGAAAATGTTTCAGTAGAAACTTTAGGAGCAGCCTTAATGCAAAGAGATTTAAAAAAAAAAAAAAAAATCCAGTATCCAAGCCCCCATGTTTCTGTCTTTCTTGAGAACAGCCCTTTCCCAAATTATAAAGAATTCAGCTAATGCAGCATGTTTGTTCCCAGCTCAGAATGTGTTCCATAGCTCAAAAATAACATTTAATGAAAGGAACACTTGATGTAGCTGTTACCATGGTAACAAGACATGTTTACACAGAAGCCAAGATGGAGAGTAGCGAGTGTGAGTGGTGCTGCAGGAGCTGGGTAGAGTACTGGGACTGTACAATTTATGCTCCTCTGTTTATTCTGGATTTCCTTCTGGATTTATGCTGTGCAGGGAAGATTAGTTTGTGAGTGTTATAGTTGGTTTCATGGAGCTATAGAAGGATATAAAATTTTGTGCAACTAAATCTACAGAGAAGTCACAATTGGCAGACCTCAAGATTCCTGCTTCTTGAAAAGTTGAAAGTGAGTGAGCAGCTGCATGGTATTTACCTGCCAGCTACGATTAAGCCATGATACCAATTAATCTAAAACAATTCTCATAGACTGTCCTGGAGCTACTAGTTTACTGTTTTATAACATTTTGTGACTCAGTTGAGGACTACACACCCCAGCCTCCTACAAAAGAAGCCTCCAAATCTCATGTTCTCACCAGCTGTTCTGATGAAGTTTTTTTTTTAAATCTGAGCCAAGTCTTATCATTTGAACCACTAGAGGTAGATCTGTGCTTATCTGTATAAACTGCTGATCTTGAGGATTTACTTCCTTCCTGCTATCTTTTATGACTCAGTTCAAATACATGATCCAGTCATCCAAATACAAGTCTATGACATAGAGGTTTTTGTTCTTATCCTGTTTTTCATGATTTTCTAAGATCAGCGGTATCGTACGTCATCGTTCTGCTCCAGAACTCTTCTTTTAGTGAGGGGGATAACTACATGCCCATCAAACCTTTTATGCCTTCAGAAGCCAGCTAGCTATTATTCATAAATTTTCTTTTCTATTGAAGAGAAAATTGCTACACACTGAACCTGATTCATCACTGCATACCCAGTTTAGCTCTGTAGTAGAGTAACAAGATGCTGAAGTAGGATCTACATCATGTATCCCCAAAATTTTCAGGAAGAACAAACCAAAGACCAGACCAAATTGGAAAAAAACCCCTACAAACCGCCCC